>JARKIE010000125.1:0-248670 GCA_029378255.1 Mycena rosella
TATTACTTTTGTCAATATAGTGTATGTACCAGCAGTGGACGGTGTGGTGGGGATCTGACCTCCACCCACCATTACACTTGCTGGTTTCTATTTGAATATCGACCAGTCTGGTTTAGCAGGTTGTGATAAGTTTAAGATAGCATTCCACCACCCTTATATGGGAACTGGAATTTATGTGATTTTTTGATGCCCTAGGCAATAACCCTCCTTGCTCGGCAGGTGAACGACCTATAAGTCGCGGTCAAACCGATGTGACGTGACTAGCTAGACTCGCAAGCCAGTCGGTAGAGCTAGGTTACACTCAGAGAAATGGCACACGCACCGGATTCGGATACAGAACAAACAAGGCCAATTGACAGCGCCAAGATTGATGGGGTGATGGGTCAGGTAACCAGCTCTACCGACTGGGCCGACCTGTCGCGCATTTGAGTGATGGATTTTCCCCCGCCAAATGAGAGGCTCGGACTTCGTCAGAAACACCCAAAAAGTGCTAAAAGTCTCCGCGAGAAAGTTGGACAACTTTCAATTCCCTATCGAATGACATGTTTTTCGGGCCAAATAAGGGGTATAGAGACATATGTACAGTACTACTAGTCCACATCATCATAATCATCCTCGTAATCGTCGCCCGAGCCCCCATCGTCACCGTCCAAGTCCATCTCCTCCACATCCATGTCCAACGACACGTCGGCGGCGTCAAATCGCGTCAGCGTGGGAGAAGCCAGGAATAGAGCATCAAGCTCCTCGTCCTGAGACAGCTCCCCATCGCTGTCAGTGTCATCCGAGTCCTCGGTGGGAGTTCCATCGCCCGTCGGAGCAGATGCAACGGGATTCCCAGGCGCGTCCGCATTGGCAGCAGTGCCAGGCGAAGCGGTCCGCTCGAGCAACAGAAGGTCGGCTACGGGCGTCAAGCGGCGGCGTTCACGTAGAATCGCGAACTGTTGATTGAATTCCGCAACCGGGCTGATGGAGCTGCCGTGGGTGAGTGCCGCCATGCCCGTGGAGAGGATATCGGGCATGGGTTTCTCGTCATCGTCCAAGACACGTCCCTCTTGAAGCGTGTAGACAGCATGCCCCCCCGAATTACACCAAAGATACCTCACATTAGTGATCCTACATACTCATATACATCTTTACATTACTCTCAATTTTTTCCCTACGTGTTCTCGGTCAGAATGAATTAAAAATCGATTTTTTGGAATGGATAGAGAATCAAAAGTTATGCAACTTTCATGCTGGGACCTCCGGCACTATTTTAGCACTTATTCGATGAATTCTACCAAGTCCGGGCCTCTTGAATGGCGGGGAGAAATCCATCAGCCAAATCAGCGACAGGTCGGCCCAGCCGGTATTCCACACTACTTCCCGAGCACCTTGGCGTGATGGGTTTGGCTGTGTTTATGGAATACCGGATGGGGACGAGCCTAGTGACTAGCATGTGGTTCTAGAAACCAACTCCGACCTGACGATCACTGGCATCAATGATCGATCACACATGCCGCTGGTGCTGCCGGTTCCCAGTTGCCGATATGGCCATTTCCCGAATGGACTCCTTACGAGCTATTCTGAGCTTGCTGATGGCTCTAATCAAGCTGGATGGCATTCTGGAAATATGGGGACTCTTGTCAGAAGAAGTTGCGGAAACTCAAAAAAAAAAGTTGCGGGAATGCCGAGTTCTCGCAAGGTTTGTGGAACCCTCCAAAATGGTCCAAAAGTTGCGGTATTAGCACGAAAACACGAAAAAAAAGTTGCAGGAACAGAAAAAAGTTGCGGCATTAATAAATGCGCATTCGGACCCTCATAGAGATATGAGTGGTGCTGCAGTAGGATTGTTTGTAGGCAGAGAGTACTGCGCACATGTCATTTAATTGTACAAATGGGGTTGAATCTTAGTGAATAGCTGGGGCTGGAAGAGTACCACAAATGGGGAGGACAGGAAACAGGAAGGAGAAACATTGCCAAACAAACGAGCCATCTCGTCAAGAACCATTCAGTTAATGAGGTCCCACGGTTTATAGCGAGGATCATTTAATCGTTTGATCATTTGATCCTATTCCGGAATGTCAATGAGGGGGTGCAAGTCCTAGGACCGGTGCATTTCTGGGAGCGCATGTGGATGTGTTTTTGCTTTCAGAGGGGAATACCTGTGTATTTGAAGAGACCACAGAGCGGTGAAATTTATTCTCACTATTGAACATGTGCATTTTTCCTGCTATATGAACCTGTGTATTTTCTGAGCGATGCACGAGGTTGTGTATTATTTTTCAGGTATGTCGGAACCTGTGTAATTTTCGAACTGGATAGGGTGTGTAAATTCCAGCTTACTTGAGCCAACCCGTGTATAAAAACTACAAATAGCTTGGAGCGGTGTAATTTATCCTGAAAAGGCCGAGGTGGTGTTTAAAATAATAATGTTACACTATTACAGCCATAATTAATCAATGCCAATAATAAGTCATGCGGGTGGTGACTGTCCGCCCAATCACCCGGGTTATCGGATCTTCCCTGAGTTGCTTCGCGGGCAGTGCAGGCTGTAGTCCCAAATCACAGCCATCCCAAGGTACTATCTCTGACTAGGAACCTGGGCACACTAGGAACCTGGCCACTTGCCAAATATATGCATGAATAGTACCAAATGTTAACAACTTTGACTTGGGGGAGGGACTACGACCCCTGACGCCCATCTATGCCAAATTTTGAGGCGGAATGTTGCGTTGATCGAAAGCTGTGCCTCGTTTGATCGCGGGCCGGAGGGTGAGAACATCATTTTCTTAATGCCGAGAGGCCATTTCACCTGTTTCTCCACCATTCCTCGGTCGATCCACAAGTTTTGGGGCTCGTTCTAACCGCAAAAATCTCGCGCTCATCACCTACATCAAGGGCTTCCGGAAATTCGCTTTCCCCCTTATAAAACCTCCAGGATAAACATGGTGTGCCCTCAAATACCTCACCGCCGCGACCTCCATATCAAACAACCTTTTGACCCTATCGATCTAGAGCTCCACATAGTCTATTATGATGTATAAGGCTTCAGTTTCGAAGTTCAACTACTATTCTATCTGTTTTATGTCTCTCTTAGCATTGACCATGTACCAAATCAGCCGATTTTCTCTAGTACCAATGTCTAAATGCCGGGTTCTCGACAGTTCGACTCAGGAGTGGATCCCTGGGCCAAGTATGTCCATCTACTTATTATATATATATATGAAGCTGTTTGCAGCTTATTTTGGGCGACTATGTCCTCTCACTGTTGCGCGGCAGTCGTTTGATCAGTGGTATGGATCCCGTCGCACGTGCTTGGCATCGTAAGCACTCAGTTCTACCATTTTTCTAGGTCCAACATACCTTTTTGGCATCTGCGATACTGTAGTTTTATCCCCTGAACATCATAAAGCAGCATAATGGCATTAAATGAGCTGGCAACAATGAATTTGCATGGGTGCCCAGGTTCCCCATAATTGCCCTTTCGGGAGTTTCGCCCGAACTAAATTCACCACACCTTCAAAATGTCCCTAAATACGCCCCAAATAGGCTCAACTTGTTCCCAGGATGCGCGCCTACCATCTAAAACTTTCAGATGTTCAAAAAGTCTCTCGAGGGAGTTGTTAACGGGTCAAAACCCTTAAGGTGCCCAGGTTCCCAGCGCGTGATAGTAGACGACAAGTAAATACCATTAACGTTCCAAATTGGCACAAATCCTATGATAAAATCTACTAGATAATTAGCGGGTAGGATTTGTTTTATCGGCTCCCAACAATCTATGTATGTGGAAATGCATCTTGGCTGTGGTTTGGACCCCCATTCGTTGATTTCCATAGCCAAACAAATGTAGATCCAAATTTTAGTAGTCGGGATCAGCCGAGTTTCTCACGTGTGATCGCGACTTTACGAAGATATCTCCTCGCTTAATTTTCCCTTTAAGATAAACAGGTCTCGTTGCATCATACATGAGATGTATCTCCAAAGAATTTGGGGGAAGTAATAAGAGCTCTTGTCCTTGCTGATAATTCTGAGCTTTTTTTTTTTTTCAAAATTTGTCCCGATTTGTCCCGATTTGGAACGTACGTTGTGTTTGCTTGACGTCTACTTTAACAGCCTAGAGTGGAATTTTTGGAACATGGTCAGATGCCTGCCTGACATGTACGCAGCCCGGAAATCGGCGCTTAACATCTCTCCCTCTTACATGCACCACCCATGGGCAACGAACCTAGAATCGACGGTGAACTCCACTTCCCGCAGACGATGGACGAACAGCGCAATCGGTTTGTGCCCCTAGCCTCTTCTCATCTAATTAGAGCTCACCACGCTCTAGGTTCACGGGCGCCTTTTCCCCTCATGCCCAGCATTTTGTCGTCGCCGGGGGGAATTTCACCAATATCACTCAAGTAGCTGCCGAGCTTCCCTCCGGTGAGCAGACACCTGGTTCCCGGAGCTAACTGACACGGAACGGGTGGACTTCCGCAGGTTCCCAATGGGGGATCTGGATCTTCGCCATGAGATACGGCTGGTAAAATCAAGTGAAGTTTACCGTCGTTACGAAAGGTGCTCCGCACGGCGAGTGTATTCTGCGCGCATTCACGGATGTGCATCGGACATGAATGTTGCAATGTATCAAGGGGACAATGCGGAGGAGGTGTGTTAGCAACTTCTTTCCTTGGAATTGTACGCACTGTCCCTGGGCCACAGGAATGGCGGGAGGATATTTCACGATATTCAGGCCTTCGGTGAGGGAACCTCGCTATTTTAAAAAATCTATAATATGAACGCCACAGGGCAGCCATCCGAACTTTGTGCAACTATTTGGGATGGCGAGTGCATGTGGGATGCACGCTGCAATTTTCAACGAGGGTTGGCGTTGGATTCTTTGTCAAGCCGTGCTTCCTGACCACGATGTTGCATTAGAATTGATCCCTGTGGGACAACTGTTGGAGAAGTACAGTGGGTCTCATTTGCGGATGGTACATCTCTGGCGTTTTCTCGTACGTCATTCTCCTCCTTGCGGAGTGTTCTCATACAAGTTTCTACAGCATACCGAATTCAAGGTAAGGGTAGTCGAGACCTCTGTTCAACCAGACTTGACCTACGGACGAGTGTGTAGGAAGCCGACAAATATAGTCAATCTGTATTGAGATACTCTCTGGTAAATTGCTTAGTTCCACAATCTTCCGCTGTGTGTCTCACTACATATCTCCAGCACTCACTGGACTGTATGATGTGGATACGGCCTTCAACCGGCCGTCTCTGCGTCGATCCCACGGCCAGTGTGGATAGCGGGCTTGATCTTGAATCTTTATCCTCGGACGCACTATTCTCATCCACCCTATCGGTTCTTGAACCACCCGAGGACTCAAAGATTGTGGACTCACTTTCGCTAAACCATTCTCACGAAATTTGCCTCTGGTACTTAGGACACTATCACCAGCTCTCAATTTCCATGAATACGTCAGTGCAAATCGGGGCCATCATCTCCGGACCCCCTGGCTCTGACATCGACCACTCCAACGAGATTACGTGCATCACGGATCCGCTTGTCTATGATTCGGGTTGGGGTGGGTCTCCGGAAGCATCCCTGACGGTTTTAGAGAGTGGGTGGACTCGGTGTGTCCCTTGTCTCTGTCACATTTCTTCTGATCACTTCTGCGATGGGAGGTGTGAACTCCTCCGAATTATCGCATGGCTATCAAATTGATCGCTCAATTTCTGCCCCCGGGGCGGACAGCAGATGGCTCGCCCAGGCCAATCATGTCTTTCGTCATCTCGGTATCACTTCCAACCATGATCATTATAGTACGTTCACCTCCAAATTGGTGTCCTGATCTTGACTACTGGTACCAGTTTTGATCACCTGGCTTAACTATGAACTACAGATACTCGACAGTGGTAATAACATGCCCCTGGGATATCTATTCCTATGTCCCTTGGCAGACATGGCCCCGGATGTCCCTTCCCGTTTTCGGCTTCCGGACTGTCCTATGTATTGGTCCCTCGATCCTTCTGGCACCAAACACCTGACTATGGAGGAGGCGGAACAGCTCGGATTCCCATATTTACCATTGAAGTGAAGGTCGCGGGATGGTCCTGGGATGAGAGTCTTTACAACGGGATCCGTCAGTTCCATCAAGCCAAGGGTTTCGATCCTGATAGCCAGGACGTTGCTCACAAGCTGGGACACAAACTCTATGAGATATCGAAGGAGCCGGATTTACCATTTGCGCATGGTGAGCTCACAATTAATATTATGTTCCCGATATCTCTTGACCCTAACGTTTCGCAGTGGAGGAGATCTGGAATGACCCATCTGAAATCCAGAAAGTCCCAGACGGCGAACCACTTCAAGATGCGGTGCCCGGCGAATCTGGTGTGTTTTCAAATCTTAAATCATTCAAGAGCCTCTGGGTAATTAATGACAACACATTAGGCCCGGATCCATCGCCTAATCAGAAAGGTGCACCCCCGGTCAATAACACAGCAATGGTTGTGCTGCCCATTCACTGGAAGATCATTATCAGCCTGCAGTTTGCGCTGATTGTGACTCTAGGCACACTTTGGTTGTGTGATGGCTTTCACTAGTACGATTATGCATAGGTTTTCTTTCTTCCGCCCTTTGATGTTTGTATGTTCGTGCTTCAGGCATGTTTAAGAAAGTTCACCATGTCCGAACTCCAATGACTGATCATCTACAGGCTGTCGCATCCCGAGCATTTGCCGCGAAATTTAGTCTGGTCCAGGCAGAAAGAAAATAGGGGAGATTGGCGGGAGTATGGCTCCAGCCGGAGTTAAACTGGCATGTCCTGCATAATCAACAGTGAATGCAGGCGCGGACCGTCCGCCATCGAACCGATAACACCTGGGTTTGAACCCGATTGTATGCGAACTTTCACTTGGGGGTAATGGCCGTGGCCCGGCCCGGCAAACTCGTACTTATGTCCTTTTTTATTTATTTTAATTGTTCCATCGTGACACCGACTATTTATTATGATGAATTATTAAGAGTGGCAATAGCTTGCATAAGATTCGAGTAAAGCAAGAATCAGACTAAGGATTATGTATCGCGTACCAGATTTTTTGCACCACACTAAAGTTAGCTTGGCGCACGAAGCCAAAGCCTTGACGCGTGATCTTGACGCGTGTCAACATTTCGTAACATGCACAAACAACGCGTCCCCGCGCCGTGCAACGGACACCCCAGAGTTCTTTTTGATGCCATGCAATGGTTCCAGGGCTTTGTCGAGCTCGATGATTAATTGGGGCTCTTTTCCATCTTGAACTGCAACCACCACCCGGTAAGTGAACACCCGTAAAAAAGTAGAATATAATGGTACAGAGCGTGCTTCCTAGATGACCAGTCCCATCTCGCACTACAGGCAGTCTTCGTCGCGTGCCGAGATCGCTAGAGACTTTAGACAACTGTAGGTTCCTTCACATTTGAAGGCGGCATTTGACTTTGCTGTGGCTCCATGCTCGCTAGCCGTGACGCTGACGCAGCGGAAGACGCTTATTTAAATTTGCAACTGCACATCGACACGCCAGGGAGTGTCTACGTATTTCTGCAACTGAACGAGAGGATCATTGGCCTATTGCCCATGTACCCTGCTGGCACAGAGGTCGATTGCATCGATTTGAAGGTGGGTAAAGCGGTCGTGGTAGATGATCGGCGTGCAGGTCATCAGCGCCAATGTAAAGGCATCCATCGCATTTGGGCATACTGATACGACACGAATCATCCGAAGCTCATTGGTAGGAGCGTTTTAGGATTAGATACAGTATTTCCTTATGTTTTTTTAGAGCGTCTTATTCACATTCGGCTTCGAGCGATGCAAGCGCAACGCCCCGTCCTTCCTTGTCTCAAATGCACGAAGAAACATTGCGAGTTTTACGCAGAGGGAGTTGCGGGTGGACTGGAGGGAGTTGCGGCTTTGATTGAAGCAAGATTGATCAGACTGGGAGAAGTTCCTGTTCGTATTGCGTTGTACTATCCTAGCTAGCTACACGAGTCAGTCGTCTTGAGGGGAAGCACACTCTTTACCTATTATTTATTGGGATATTCGAGCAGCGGTCCTGGGCTTGTGTTTAAAATCTACTACGATATTCATGATCAGGACTTACTCCGACCTCGCAGTAGTGCGCAGTGTGACTAGATCCAGACGCATTCATTAAGACGTAGTGGTAGAAGCTAAGATGGAAAGCTGGACACCGGCCATCGATGCCGAACCAAGCTGCGCCATCTCGGGATTTACCGGCAAAGCCCTCTTGCGCGTGAATAAAAATCCTGCTTCGCGATCGTAGGGTGGTAAATATTGAAACACTCTATAAATCAGTCTATCATCGTTCAGTTCAACCCGAAGTTACGCTTTAATTGATGACTGGAGAGCGATTACATGGATCTACGGAGGAACTATTCCGCAGGAATTCCATAGCGACCGGTGCGTGAAATGGGCAATACAAATGCGCTGACCGTTGCTGAAGGCCTTCACTTCGTGCGGCAGGACTTTGCCACGGATCATAATCATGGTCCCATTAGTGTAGCTCATGCGCAAGTTGAGACAGGGGATGTGGAGAGCGCCGCCAGTGAATGGGCCAACGACTACCAATACTGCCCAGCCCTTTTGTGATCGGACTTGTCGGGATGCAACGGGGTTTTTCGGTTGTACATAATCTCGCGACCTTCCATGACGAGCGGATCGTCGGATCCAATGACCTTCAAGAATTTGTGCCATTTTTCTGCCTCCGCACGCAGCTTCTCGCAGGCCTCGAAGTGCGCCTCGTCGCCGTATTGGAGCATCGTGTTAATGCGGTACGAGATGAGATGCAGCTAGCTGATCAACGCGAGACTGGCGCTGAAGTTACGGCCAGATTTGAGAATGTGAGAAGCCACAGTGGGATCATCGTGCTGAGGTCTGAATCAGGGACCGGTGCGCAGCGAAAGTGAGAGTAAACGCACGTCGTGGCCAATTGCATGCCATGCTTTCGTCATCTTGAATAGGCCGGCGACTTGACCAGCTACCTGCTTTTACGAATTCACTCTTCCACGCCTTTCCTTGTCTGCGCCGGCGCATTTCGGGAGCTTGCCACCCAGCGCGTCAACAAACTCGATCAGCTGAGCCAGCAAAATGGACTGTAAATAAAGCCCGTGAATTTCGACCGAGAGGTACCAATATGGACAACATACGGTAGAGCCTTCCTTGATAGCACCAGGAAGATGAATTAAAAGAGGCACACCGTCCGCGCTGACTACCATTCTGGGAATACCGTCCATCCAGGTGTGTTCAGTGATATTATTATTGTCACGCTGTTTCTTGTTGGAGCAGGCGCGCTCGAAGTTGAACTTAGACATGACAACTGTATCTTGTCAGATCTGCGTAGTCAAAATAGACGGCTTGACGAACCTTCGTTCTGATTGGCGGCCAACACAAGGTTACGGACCTCGCGTTCGAACCCTTTACGCAGTCGTTTTAAGACGAGCGGGTCAAGGCTTGCCGAGCCCTCCTCGGTGGTGCCGACATCAGAGTTCACGCCAATGGTGTGATCGATGCGTGGACGCTTGGGAGCGGGCTCCGGAGAAGGGAATGGAGCACGATGCTCAGGTGCGCTGGTTGCAGCAAGAGGGTCGTCGGCCTGTTGCCAATGTATCCGGCGGGCACAGAGGTGGACTGCGTGGATTTGAAAGTAGGGAAGGCGGAGGATGTGGACAAGCGTCGTCAAAGCCAGCAGAGGCAATGCAGTGGAATCCAACGCATCTGGGCCTATCGCTATGAGACGAATCACCCCAAATTAATCGGTACCGCCCTTATAAGCTGATTCCAGATGTTACTGACCATCGTTTAGAACGTCTCGTCCATATACGACTCCGCGCCATGAACGCGCAGCGACCCATCCTTCCTTGTCTCAAGTGTGCACAAAGACACTGCAAGTTATACAGTGAGCGAGCAGCCGGGGGTCTCGAGGGGGTAGCAGGATTAATAGAGGTGCGGATGATAAGGCTGGGGGAAATCCCTGTCCGCATCCCATTGTATTATAGTAGCTGAAAGTGAAATTGGGGTCAGCTGCAAGGCATTATATATATAACTTGTGAAGCGCTGAACAACAGACGAGATCTAAGGAGGACGGACAGCAGGACTGCTGGACCTCGATTCATACAGCAAGAGCCTTTGGTCCGAAATAGATAAACAAGTCAGACTGTTATTTTAAATAAATATTTTATTCAATACCAAACAAGCAAGGAAATTTCAGTAGAAGAGACAGGGACTGGATGTAGTACATATTAAGAGATGTAACCGTTTAAAGATTTAATCATCTCCAGGCTCGCCGAACACAATCACCCACTTGATGTTGAAACCGATTGACTCTTTGCCATCTTTGGTGGTGAATTTTGAGACGGTATATCCAATGCCGACGCAAGCGCCGTTCTGGATCTCGTCCTCGACGCTGTCGTACCTGGGCAAGTATTTACCGATGTTGTCGACATCTGTGTCGAAATCCACCACTTTATAGCGGCCATCAAGGACAGGAACTAAAAAAAAAAATGCACACCGATCAGCTGAATAAATGGCAGAGATTCAAAGACAATTACTTTCGTCCTCGTAACTGAGAACATCAGCAGAAGGCGTGTTCCGCGAACCACCGACTCGAATAGACGTGCTCTTCACCCCATTCGTAAGTTTAGACTCCACTGCTAGATGGAGCGCCAGTTAAAGCAAGTTAAATACCCTTGCTAGATCCAACGTTGGCAGGCATCGTTTTGGTCCCAAAGATTATGGCATCCGGGCTGATCTGGAAGTGCAAGTTGCGTTAGCGGAAGACCATTCCCAAAACAGCGATCATCTGTTCAAATTCTTGCGAATGAGCGATAGCCGTCAAGAATTTGAGCTTTAGGCCCTTCTGCGAGTCAATCACAGTGGACGGGGTAGATACAGACGACTTGACTGCCATCATCAAAGACAGACAAACTGCAGTCGCTCCCTTGGTGGATAGGACGTATCTGGAACGGATGTGAGGATAAATCATGCGGACAAAGCATACAAACGACATTCCTGGCCTTGTCAGTCGAATATATCTGGGCGATGCCTTCCAGTTTTCGCGGGTCGATCCTGGACAGGTTGACATAAACACCTTCTGGACAAGTTGATAAAACTCCAGGCGGAGCTAAAAGACGTCAATATGTAAATCAGTGAATGCAACTAGCCGGCTTACTCGACGTTGAGGACCTTATTGTATTGATCCCAAGTGCTAAGCAAAATGTTGCCAGGACCTTGAGCTGAAGTCCAAGGCGTAGCAACGACTTTACTGATGAATAGATAAGTACTAATCGGTCGTAGGGGAAGGAGCTTACTGCAAAGGGGGTAGCGAATCGTAAACACCTGCCTCTGCTAGTGCAGGATCTTGCAGATCTACATTCGTAACCTCACATTCAGCTGGGAGAGATCTTGAAGGTCGTCAGCGTATATCAACATGGTGAAAATTTCCGCGTACTTGACTTTCAGCACGCTCGTGGTTTCCAATACCTTCTCTTCCTCCTCTATCTTGACCTTTTTAGCGCTCTTAACGGCTTTGCCTTTGCCTTTAACGGCACTAGCCAATTTCTTAGGAGTGCTGGGGGCCGGTACACGTTCCAACTCATCCTCAGAGTCCATCGCTGCACTGGAAGCGATAATCAGCGAATTAGAGGGGGCGCAGTAGAACTGCTGACTGTTTAGTCTTGATCACGGTGCTAGACTTGGTCGCTTTCTTCTTTTGGGGGCTGTTCATCTTCGTCTAAATCCTCATGCTCAGGTATTTCGCTGTAGGATGGGAACGTCAATGAGGAAAGAGATCACATATAGTTACTGACTGCTTGCGCTTAGAGGGCTGGGAAGCTCCTTTCTTCGAGGCTTGGCGTCTGGGTAATGGGTTAAATATGTATGCGTTCATGGTCGGCTAACTCACTTGTGCTTATCAGCGGCGGGAACATCAACATCCGGCGCCCTGGAGAGAAATCCAGATTAAAGTGATGTAGTTGTGGCTAGCAAACTTACCCTTTGTCGTCATCACCCAGGTAAACCCAACCTTTGGCAGGTTTCCGACTTGTCGAGGAGGTTTTGGCTTTGCTTCTATCCATGGATCAAAATGGCATAGAAGGCAACAAATGAGGGATAGCTGCTGACGGTTTGGGTCTCTTCGTCTCTGCATCTGCCGCTCTGAAGGAGAGTAAGCAATGTGCAGTAAAATCAAAAGATACTAACTCAGCATCGTTAATCTTGCTCATACTCTTCGATTTCTGCTTGAACGCGGAGCCTAATGTGTGGCCCTGTCCATGAAAAGTAGTGAGCGCCCAAAAAATACAAATAAAAATGGCAGGGGAGAAGGCAACGTACGAAGAACCCTGCTGCTTCAAGGGAAATTGCTTAAAGGCTCTGCAGATATTTGATGAGACTTCAGGTCAAGTATAAGCAAGAAAACCTTACTCATATTCGGAACTAGAAATAGAAACACTTTTTGAAGACGGGTGAATTTCTAGTTTCTTCTGATTTTCGGAGGGCGCAGATCCAAACTTGCTGAATGGAGATTGTTTACCACGCACAGTGTCTGTCTTCGAACTAGATATTGACGTGAGCAAATACCGCATAAAGCATAAGACGACAAACTTTTGGTATCCACTGGTGTCAAGAGCATTACGAGGCGAAGCAGATGTCATAGTGCTGGGTAGCAATTAGGCTAATAAATCCCGAAATAAATCCCCAAGAGAAAAAACACCTTGCGTCATCAGAGTCGGACACAGCTTTGGAACGACTTCTCATGTTCTTGGCAGGTCTAGAAATCAATCAATTATGAGCGGAAATAAGGGAGAACATATGCACAGATCTACGCGGGATTTGCCGTGAGATTTCGGCTTGGAGTCTGGGCTAACAGAGCGTGACCAATCCTCGACTGGAACCTTGATAGCAAGTGAAGTCAGTCCGTCTGCTGACAGTGTCCCAGCAATCACATACTCATCGTTGTCAGATACTATGAAATCTCGCATCTCTCCGTCGTCGTCGTTATTGCTATACTGATCTTAATTATCTTCTTCTGCTTTGTCGTTGATGAAAGACTCCGAACTGTCACAAAGTGCGCGATGTGAGTAAAACGGTGGTATGGGAGAGGAAATAAAGGATGTACTGAGTAGGGGCTCTCCCTCCAGTAGACATTCGAGCGGTGTGTCAAATGCGAACTTGACGCGGAGGGGGAGATTCTCGATCAGGAGTGCGCTGCTCAGGTGAAGGGGAAGACATGATACAGACTGAAGAGCGAATGCACTCTTTAAATGGTCTTTGAGCCGCGTCACGTGGTATTGAGCGATTTCAAGGGAAAGGTGATTGGTTGCTTGAGCAATGTAACATAGGGATTGTTTCAAATATTGGCAATAATTGTTGCGTAGATTAAATATGAATTAAATGTTGAAACAATGATCAATGCAGATTTTAAAGACATGATCTATTCGAGCTACACTGAAAGGAAGGCGCAGGTGTACTAACATAAAGCAGGTGCCCAATACACATACCCAGCGCCAGATGTGTCGGTGCATTCTTCAGCGCTGAACAAACACTCTTATGAACAACAGCGGCCGCAGACCAATAATGAATTGACTGAACTTGTCTCGTCTCACCAATCACCAGAGTTTCCCTGCGCGATAAATGAGAGGAGACCAAGATCCAGTCGCGTAGATACCGAAGTCATGCAGTTGGTCAGATGTCGTAGTTATCATGCAGAAATCAATTGCGCGCCGAACACAGAGGTTCTTTTAAGGAGCGTCAATGTGTTGGCGACACATATCATTGTTTTGCGCTCGACTCACTTACGTCAAATATGAACGCATTCGACCCACAAGAATCTGCAGGCAAGTGTTATATTATGACTGTCGAAGCGGAATGTTGACAATTGTTCTGTAGCCAAAGCGTTAGACAAATGGACAACTCACATGAAGAATGTTGAAGGTCGCAAGGATTTTATGCACCAAATCGCCTTAATTAACGTGCGTAGTGGGAAATATCTGCCATTGAATTGAACCGAGCCATTCCCAGAGAGACGACTTCACTGTGAAGATGAGCAGCAGTACAACAACTGCAGTCGTGGGCAGACAAACCGGCTTGAACGCTGCCACAATTTTCACTGTGGTCAGGGTTTTAAAGTCGTTCGACCTCCCCCCTGTCAAGAGGAACAGGTGAGAGCTTGCAAGGCATATAAAAACACAACTCACTGTTTCGAACAGCCTGACCGCCGCAAGAGTCCCATATGCTAGAGCGTATGCCGAAGTAGTTGGGTACGATTCAACACATTTTGCTACGGCCTTGGCAAACGTCAAGGATCTGGCATATGATTTGTCGACAAAGTTTCCGGCTGATTGTGTCGAACATTGGATCGCCTCACCCGATTCAGATATATTCGGACCTGGACCGGGTAGCAGCTGCCGCTACTACACTATGGGAAACGACATACCAGGCGAGTCTCGCATAACCTTCCAGAACCCCATTGACCCAGCTGGCACATTGAGTCAACACCTTGGCAAAAGGGTAGCGCATTGTGTCGAGAATGACATTGCATATCTCTGCATGAAGAAAAACAAGTGAGTCCATATCAAATTTAAGATATTTTTTAGCTTTACAGTTATCCAGATATGCTGCCAAGGATCCCGCCGGGTTCAGGGTCGGCGACATTGTGGAGATGGGGTTTGAATTGGTAGCGTTTAGGCAGACGAAGAGAGGGCAAGACGACAAGCATATTTGCAAAGTCGTAGTGTGAACGTTGACGCTCTTGGACGGCTCATTTGCCAAGGTATGGGGGACAACGCACAAGTCAAACCTGGTATTGACCATCTTCACGCAATAGGCGGCATTTAATACCCGTGCAGATGCAGAGCAGGCCAGTAAATCTGTAACAGCTTCTCAAAACAGCCCAAACAGGCGCCTGCAAAGAGACGGTTGGAGTTTGCTGATTTAAGCAGCGATGATGAAGACAATGAAGACACAAGAAAGCACATGGCGGGGTTGAGACTGAATGATACAAGTGAGCAAACGACCCAAAGTACTGTCGATGCCGAGATGGAAACTGGCCAGAATAGTGTATAATCCCAGTTGTCGATACCGAGTTGCAATAGTACGCACGAGGAAGATGGTAGATGAGCGTAAGAAAGCAAGAGGGGAAAGTGTGACGTGACTCGCGTGCCGTGCTATATGCCCATGACGAAGTGCACCATCAAGGAACTTGCCGGTCCGCCGCGAACGGATCACGTCCAGCACAGCAGCGTATCCGAGCATTATCAATTAAATTTCCTTGCCGCTCTGTTGACATTCCACGTCCAGTGCAGGCGCGTCACTGGTGTTTTTGACTCGCGTGCCGTGCTATATGCCCGCCGCGAAGTGCACCATCAAGGAACTTGCCGGACCTCCGTAGTCGGATCACGTCCGGCACAGGCATTCAATCATTATTAATTACATTTCCTTGCCGCTTTGTCGATATGCTACGTCCAGTGCAAGCCTGTCACTGGTGTTTTAGCCTACGCTCCGTCTGTGTACGAATGTCACGCAAGGTTGCCCGCAGATACTTACCAAGAGGCCACCGACATGATGCGCCTGCACAGCGAAAGCCATTGCTTGATCTCTGTCGTATCCCTACTGGATCGCAATTTTCAGGGACCTTTTCCCCACATATTACTAAAGTGGCCTCAAACGTGGAAACAATTCATACAACTCTGGGCTATCTTTGCTATAGGTGGAACTCCGGCCGACGGCTTTAATGTACACTATACGAAGGTCGGTCTGGCCCATCAAACTGACCAACATGGCACAGTATTCCCATTGACCTCGAAAAGAATGGAGAGATTGAGTAATTCACGCTCGCTGGCGCTGATACGGTGCGCAATGGTCGTGCGAGGACTATTAAATTTCACGGAGCAGGAAGTTAAATTTTTGGTGCTGTCAGAGGCAAAATTATTAGCCAACGAATGAGCCGCAGGGAATGGTGAGGCGTGCTATGCGACGATGCACCATTACTTACCATGACGCCATTCCGCCTAATAGTATTCTTGAAACAATACGTTGGAATGAACATCACGAGCGAAGAGATGGGACAAGTCGCCGCTGAACACGCGGTAATATATTAGCGATGCATTAACATTCAAATTTTATTTGTTGAAGGTATAGAGGTGCAGAGCCAAAAAAAAAAAAAAAAAAAAAAAAACCACTGTCACGTGTTGGACGGCAATATCCGTGATGGTGCACGCTACCGCAACCTTTAATGCTGAATTGGCCGTGTTTGGCCGTTTTCCCCTTTATTTTTCGCCACGACGTGCCCACAACTGCAAAGTCGGCGATGAGTTCTGATCCTCAACAAACGGGGTATCTTCGCCACGGTAAATCCAAAGAACACATCCATGACTTGAGTTACAACGAACGACAGCACCTCATGACTTTTACTGGGCCTGTCTGCAGCACATTGCGCTGGCGCAGACCTTTTTCAAACAGCTCCTTGTGAATCCAACCGTCATACCTACGGCCGACATATTGGGCAGTGCCGCCTTGGCTAAATCCTGCCTCTTTCTGGCACAGCGGCAGCGAACGCCCACAAACCCACTCGAACCCACATCTCACGCTCCCATCGCAACAAACACTCGACAATTCTACGTCTTCCACGCACAAAAACCAAAAAATCCGGGGAAGATGTTGTTCTCGTTGCGCAGGACAACCCTATTGACCCCGAGATTGCGCTTCGCAGCCATCTCCAAGTCAACGAGCTTCCCCCCTCTGCACCGCTATTCGCGTATCGCACTTCGTCGGGATTCGAGACTCTTACCCGCGAAAAATTCCTTCAGCGCTGCAATAGTATTTGGCAGGCCGCAGGGTACCCGTGCACAACGGGACATAGCTTCAGGATTGCGGGAACCACCTAGCTTCTATTGGCTGGCATATCTCCCGACGTCCTGAAAGCAATGGGGCGCTGGTCTTCAGACGCCTTTCACAGGTACTGGAGATCTCTCGAGGATTTGGCGCCACTGCACGCTTCGCACCTTGGCTCGAGATCAGCTGCCCGTCATTTGGGTTAGCCGATGGTTTTTCGCATCGTCTGGGCAGTCTCTTTGGGGTCATACTCGCTCTCCCATCGGCCTCGCACCCAGTAGTTCGGCTTTGTAAAGCCGACTCGTCGCAAACACTGGCAGTGTGAACTGAACTGAAACCGACGTTGAAAATTTTTACATCCTGAGCACATTGAGGTACGGCGCTGCACTTACTGATCAATGTATTGCGTAGACATAAAGTTTTCCCACATTTTCCTGCTGTATACTCAATCAAAGATGATGTGCTTGGATCTTACAAATTCACAGTCCGTGCCTGGGGTGACAGGCAAGAATTCGCAGTAAACGGGGTCGTCGTAAACGGAATGGTGGCGATGCTACACACGAGCGCTATCTTCATGCGATAGAAACAGAACCCAATCTTGTGCGAGCTTTTCGTTGGATACCAATAGTACGAGGACCCATAACTGCGGTAAAAGAGAGACCATATCAAGTGATCAGGGGTTGCCGGTGTGGAGCGGACCGGGGTGCTTTCCAAACACAGGAGTTGGCTGCCAAACCAGGTACAAAATGTTTTTGAAGCCCCTGACCCAATGTGAGCACGCCACACGTTTTACTGATAGCTTCGGTAGGCAACGAATGGGCACAGAGCCGGGCGTCTTGAACGAAGACCAGATGGCACGGCAGTATCCGTGATGGAGTACTGTGATGCAACGCTTAATGCCGATCGATCAGTAAGGAGCCGTTTTCATCTCTCCTTGTCGATAGCGACATCGAACGCCATGGCGAAGGAAAGGTCATGGGAAGCATTCATGAGTGCTTTGATTATAGCATGGCGCAGCGATCTAAAACTGTACTAGAAATCGCCACTGTACGGCGACTTAGAGCCAGCTGTATTGGCGTGTGCGGCACCCGATCGAAACCATTCACGGCGCGATTGCTCCAGCAACCGTCTTGTACCCAAGCCAAGGCAGTTGAAAAATAAATGAAGGAGTAAGGAAGAACAGCCTGATTAATTAACCATACACTTAAGTTGTGGACTAAATGAATAAAAGAGGGCCGACCTTGTTCTTATGAAAAAACTTGTTTCAGCTATTTGACAAATAGGGTGTTGAAAAAAAAGCGATCGATCCGTAGACGACGACATAAAAGGCAGCATAAAAGGCAGTGGGTTATCTACAGACCTTGACAATGCTGCTCTCACGCGCTTTCACTTTCCCCGTGTCCTCTCTGGCTGACTTGGTCCATCTCATATCCAGATCTCCTCCACTGCCAGCCCTAGCAATCTGCTCCTACGGATATCACTTCCTGCCAAGTCCCGTGGAAGCTGTCAGGGCCCTTGACTATATGTACGCTACTATGGCAGACGAGCCATTTGAAGCACTGCTTTTTGGGAGGGTGAGAGAAACTATGGTGCATCTGATTCGGCTATGAGATATGCACGCTGATCGTCAAGTAGCGGTGGAACCCGGAGGGTCACTCGCTAACTTTGGACTGTCCACTCGACGTCCACGAGGACGTGGGAATGCTGTTTACGCTCCAACTGGGTCAGGTATCTTGTCTCGTTAAGGATGAGTATAAACGAGACATGTGCATTGTGAGTGTTTGACTGCTGCTGCGCTGCTTCAACCGACCTACCTGACGAGCGACAGGTCCGCCAAATCAAGGCGCCGACAGATACGCTCGTCTGGCGTGCTGTGGGGGGAACGTCCGTCGACATCCACGTTGATTACGGGGAAGAACGCTGCAATGTTCATGAAGTAGTGGATGGCACGCTCCATACCAGAACGCCAATGACCAAGGCGGAATGGAACCTGGAACCAGGGCAATGGGTCATAGCTCAAATCACATTACGTCGTCGGCAGACAACACTTCCGGCTGTTAAGGTGTGTGTTGATTTTGGCATACGTACCTACCTAATGTGCAGAGTTTCCATATTGTTGCGTCTGAATTGCGAGTGGCGAATATTGCAGCTTAATACACATTTAAGAACGTGATGTGCCGTACTGGTGGACCCTAGTAGATAATAAACCACATCGAGTAATATTTTCTGCTTCTGCACATCTAAGCCAGAAAGACTTACGTTAGGGAAATAAATGATAGTGAGATTGACAGAGTGATGGTTTCACTAGAATCATTTATTTCCCTAACGTACGTCTTTCTGGGCTAGTGTGCGGAATCGTCCAAAGCAAGGCCGTTGAGCACCGAGCGCCCAACATTCAATAAATTGCAACCGGACCCTCACGCTATCACGCGGTCCCCACCTTCAATTCGAGCAAGAATTCACTTCTACCTGACCAAGGCGCCCTTCGCGCAGAATCCGTTTAATTCTGCCGTATCCTCTGGGTATGCTATCGCTGACTCTCGAATTTGGAGAAGCCGAAGAGCTGAAATAGAACGTCAGATAGGATGCGCGGAGCATTCTTGAAGCCTTGCTTGAAACTAGAGTTGGCAGGTAGACAGGCCAAACTTAATCCGGGCAATCTCACTTGCACCGCGCAAACTTTGGAAAGCATTATAGGGAGGAAACATTTTATTCAGCAATGCAGATGCCGCCAACATGTAAGGATTATCTAATTCGGGACCGCCGGCCCAATCGTCACATTCAGACACTCGAGCAGATTCGCGTCGATGGGTGCAGGGAGCGGCCTGTCCGCGGTCGCATTTTCCGGCGCGAACACTGCGCTGTTGTTGTACCCGTCGAGGCTCAGCGCGACGCTGCTCGCGCGGTAGTAATGCACCACCTGCTCGTGCTGCACCAGCAGCGCGCTGGCGTTGAACGGCGCGGGTGCAGGGGCGGGTGAAGAGATGGGGACCAAGAAGGCGGAGCAGTTAGCGGCGACGTCGGCGATGAGGTCCGCGGTGGTGTCGCTGTCTGCGACGAGCGGGAGGTCGTGCCGGTGCTGTTGGACTGGAAGGCGAAGGTGGTTTGCACGCCGCCGGGCTGCGATCTGTTGTCGGGCTGACCTTACTATGCGTTGTTCATCAGCGGTACGGATGTTAAAGTATGCGTACCCCGTCTGAGTGCAAGTACGCGGTGTTGGCACCGAAACCCAGGCCAGTACCCCACGCCAAGGACCAAAAGTAGAACGGGAAGCCCCGCCCAGAGACGCCGCGCGTCGCTATCATACGCCCTGCACGCAGGAACGTCAGCAAGGAGTCTGTGCGGACGATAGTCCACTCACCGCGTCCCCTACACTTGATTCCGCGTTCCACCGCCTACGGTCAGTCAGCAAGGACTCCACACTCAAACGAACATGCTGGGGGACCCTTGGGGGCTCAGAAATGGAGTCGGCGCACCTTCCCCGTGTGCCAACGAAATTTACATGAAAATAAGAGAAATGGGCGTACCTCGGGACGAAGCCTCGTGGGCCAAAGCTCTCTAACGCACTTCCCCTTCGTTTGCATGAGTGCACGACCAGTCCCGATGACATGGTCGGTGCGCGTAGCTTATAGGGTGGTTTGGTGGAATGGGCACGCTACCGGGCGAGAACGGCGAATCGTTGAAGTGTGGGTCGAAAAATACCACACAATTATTGAACCAGCCCAGCACAATGATCGTGAGAACAGATGTTGGCGGGTACCGACTTGAACGCGTGGTAGATTGCCGCAAACCGGCTAGTTTTAGGTAGGCATGTACATCCGATATACATAATGTGAAGGCACCCAGATTTAGGTTGACAGTACAAAACTGGAAGGGTGGAGAGCGGCGGGGAAATCTGCCGAGACCAAACAGCCATCCAGAGTTCAGTGTGAACCAGGTGTACCGGGTCCGATCTGACACTGAAAACGATATGGGAGCACACAGAACACATTATGTACCGATTAGAAGAAAAATAAATACACAGATGTGAGCGAAAGAGGCAAAAAGTTGCCAAAAACGAAAGAAAGCACTATGAAGCAAAACAGGCAAGACACAGCCACAAAATATATCATAAAAATGTAACGGAACTTCGTGGCTGCCCTTTAAAAACACTTCAACACAGCCACTATTTAGGTTACAAACTTAGATTCGTGACATAAAAGTCGCGAGACGTTGAAAACCTCATTATCGATTGATTAAAAACAATTACTAAAGTACTCGTAACTCATAATCCGCTCGTAGGTGTTGATGTCGTCCCTCTCGTCCATCAAGTCAATGATCCCCTTCTTTGATTCCTCGTTAACATCGAACACCCCGAAGGGGCGAGCATCGGTCGTCTCGATCATCAAGGGCCGATCCTTTGCATCATCTCCTCTATCTCCCCCAGCATTTCACCTCTGTCCTCCCACTCCTCGCTGCCAGGGCAATAACGAACAATGAGCTCCGCAATGAGAGCGCGGAAGGAAAGCTCCATGTGTAAGTCATCTTCATTGGTGGGCATAATGTCCTCCACGGTGGCTGCTGCATGATGACTGCCCATCGAAAGCTTTGCAGCCAAGTCCTCTGCTACAGGATCGACAACATTGATTGCGATGAGTGCCACATTTGTAGCGTGTATGATGGAGTTCCGGTTCGTTGATGCGCAGCTGCTCCCTCTGCACCCGGAATCCGCAACACTGAGCCCGAATAAGCACCGAGTTCCCACGGTTCATCAATTCCCCTTTTGGATACCGAGCTTGCAGCACCGAGCAAGTACCGAGTACTACCGAGCACCAAGCACGGAGCACTGACTCAAATGTCTTACGAAGCCTCGGGTATTCACCCGACCCTACCTTACTCAGCCCGTTCTGCATAGTTTACATATCTCTTTTTTTGAGCCTACTCATTTACTATAAAAGCCCTCGTAGTTTACCATGTACTCTAGCTCGTTGCACCCCTGCAATAGATCTCATTCCTCCTTCCCTGCACATTGCTGCAGGCATATCGCCTCCATCCTCCATCGTCCCAGTTCATCACGCATTTGTGTTGAAGCCCCCATCGCACGCCGAGTGCTGAAGTCCACCACACATGCCGAGTGCTGAAGTCCCCCGTCACACATGCTGAGTGCTAAAGTCCACGTTGCACACACCGTTGTGCCGAAGCCACCGTCGCACGGAGTTAGCGCTGAAGACCGAGTGTTGAAGCTGCGTAGCCCACATCCCAGACAACTTCTGCATCAGTCCTCCGTCGTGCCTGCATCACCAGAGCCCCTCACATACCTGATAGGTATTGGAACATGTTAGACCCACCTCGCACACCGCATCTATTCCGAGCACTCAGGGTGTTGTTGTTCATTCATTGTTCAGCTCTGCTCTTAGACCCAGAGTAGGTATAACATTGTGATACGCTGCTGATGTTTCCGTAAAAAATAAGTTGATATTGTCGAAAAGTGTGTAGAACATGGTGCCACTGTGAACGAGCACGATTGTGTGTTGAATAGCATCAGTGGAAATCTGGACTTTGAGCCGCTCCCCCGTGCGACCTGACACAGAAACTCCGGTGTTGCTTAGCATGCGGAGCACATGCGTACTAGTTCCCGAAATTTTGAAGAATAGTCCCAGCAATAGCAGGAGCAAATTGGTTGCACGATTCCGCACAAAAGCAAGAATGCTTGTATTCAATGTCCGGATCGTCGTCCCAGTCCGGATCGATGCTATTTTCATCCAACTCGGGAACCGACGGGGAGTCAGAGCTCGATTCTGATTCCTCGGTATTCTGTCTTTCCTCCTTGTGCTCCTTCTCCTTCCGATATCGATTAGGGGCGGCTGAGAACCCCGGAAGTTCGTTGTAGAGGAACGGTGCTAAACCCAGATATTTGTCCGCAAGCACCCCCGGCTGGAGGAGTTCGCGCATCCGCGCCATCGTTAAATCCTTGAGATCGATCTGTATAGATCGATCTTTGATAATATTGTCACTTTCCTCGAGAACAATGGCATGAGCAAGCGGAGTGATCATCTCGCGCATTTGAGTCCTTTGCACGGGTGAAATACACCTCTCTGTCCAAATAGAGAAGATGTGCGAGGCGGGAAATTGCATGTGAGGGTCATCGTACGTAGTTACGTAGCCAAGGAATCGCGATGCCCGGTCCTTGACGGGCTTTATTTCGCTCTTGAAGATGAAAATCAAAAGTGCATGGATGGAGACCCTGAGATATACTGTACTATTACGACCAAGTGTTCACAGGGTGTCACTCCTCACCTGTTCACTAAATCAAGTGTTCATTCTGACAAATACTATTAGTTTCTCCCATATATGGAAGTCCGGCGAATGCCGGACGCTTTTTTTGAGCATTTTCAGGCCTATTTGGGCCAGAAAATCCGTCCGTCACCGTCACCGATGCCCCAGTGTTCAGTTCACAGGTGGTCGTCACCCGTCACCTGAATACTTGGTCATAATAGTACAGTATGACAAGGGAGAGTATGAGGTGGAGTTTAGTCTCAGGTGCTAGTGTATTGATTCCAGGTAGGTTGTTTTCCCAGTATTCGGAGCTGAACTCCAATGTGGCCATCGTAGCGGAAAGAAAGACGCCGCAGTCTTAGAGATCGTCGGATTCCATCGAGCCCATAAAATCGGGCATTTGGGAACTCAATGTTGATGAGTGAGCCGCCTCATGCCAGCCAGATAGCGTGGAAATTACCCCGATATCGCAGCCCATGTGAGTGCGGTGAAAATTTAGCACATGGCACATGAATTTTTAGCATACAAGGAATATTTGCTTCCGCATAAGCTAGCCAAGCAGAGGTATGTGTTGAGCAATCAGTAGCCACGCGAGTTGATGGGTGTTTCAGATCCAACGATCTGCGGCCTCTTGGGAGCGCAGGCAACCTGTAGCGGGCGCGCCCCCTCACACATTGCGCACTCCATAAATACATGCAACTAATGGAAGATATCAACGGAAATTCCGCACTCTTAATCAATACACAGATGTTAAGCAATGTTTGTTGCGCAGGTATCGTTTCGCCCGGAAGATACAGCAATATGCGCTGCATGGAAGCCAATCATTCTAAAGTCCCGCATGATCAATTCTGCCCACGCAGGACGACGACATTCCGTGTGTTGGTCCCGCATTATACCGCTGTGGAGATGCTGGTTATATTGTGAAAAGTAGGTGGTTGCAATTTTGTGGGCTGTGACCAGACCAGGCCAGCTTTGTTGCAGACAATCTGTTCGCAAGAAGCAAAGATACTCGATGCGGGAAGAAATATTGGTACGAATATTGATGGCCGCAGTTCCTCTGTCAGTTCCGCGGGAAGCTCCGGGGTATCGATTCGCTATGGGAGGCTTAAGTTAGTGAGGGGCAAGAGCCGCAAGACTGATCGAGACCACCATGCTTAGCTCACCGTGTTCAACCCAAACTTCAAAGTCGCACGGAAGAAAAACTTGAAGAACCAGCTCTTTCTTGTGCTTCTTGATCTTTGTGAACGGGCAGGTAAGTCTATGAAGAGGTCGAAGCCTAAGTATGCGAGCATAAATTGATCCCCGCGTCGGCATCTGCCGAGCTCGGCACTCCGGCAGATCGCGTGGCCTCCATCGGAGCTTGATCCGATCGGCGGCAGACTCCAATATGTCGGCTAGCAAGATTGCTAGCGCAGACAAGGAGCGCCGCAGCCCCAGCTCCGTGGCCGTTGCTTCGCCCAACTACGTACAGCCGCACCATCGCGTCTGCCCCATAATTTGGAATTTCTACCAGTCGCGGTATTTGAAGGCAACATAGACCGAGCACCAGGGTTCCGTGATTTATACCTCCAATGACGACAAATCTGCATGAGCGTGAGCGGTAGTGTGGTCGGCCACGACCGTACACGGCCATGAGTCCGGAGGCAACCAGCGAAGATTCGGGAAACGAGTTCGGTAGGAAGTGTGAGGACGGGTACACAAGACAGTGATATTCTTTTCCAATTCGCGCTGTTTTCCCTCCAGCACGTCGAAATGTGCGTTGTGTCGTAAGATTTTGGATTTAGTTAGAGCTTCGCGGAATGCGGCGAGAGATGAGGCATACGTATGAGCGACAATCGCACCATGGAGTTCGGATGCGGAGAAGGATGGCTTGCCGCCGCAGCGGTAGCCACCAGGACGGCCACGGTTGGCCGCGTAGTAAGTAACAGATTGAGATGGCAAGAGAAACGGTGACCGTGATTGATTGTGTGATTATCACCCGTATCCATGCAGAATGTCGGATCAGCGGAACTTGGTCTGATTGCCTAAATCGCTTGCTTCTGGTTCATAAGGAAGGTGTGGGTGCCACTGGGAATCCTTTGGTTCGCCTGAGTAGCAATGCCTCGCTTGATTTCCATATAAGTCGAATCCCACACATCTTCAAGTTCTGTCTCCGAACGCTGAATTCATTGAAGGTCCCCAATGTCACTTGGTTGAAGTTCGGAGACGGTTGAAACGTTGCAGGTTAAGACCACGATCCTGAATTTAAATCTTGCAGAGAGCAGGAATTCCCTTTCCGATACATTTTGATGACAATGAGTAAAGTTGAAGAACATATGTACACTTATTGCACTTACGTTCAAATTTTCAAACCAACAGTCATATATTTCCGACCAGGAGATCAAGCTGTGAAGTGCTCGCAGATTCCATATACATCGTAATTTATCAAACAAACTTCACATATATAGCCCAAAGAACGCCAGTTAAGAGAACACCTGAATCAACGTCCCCACAAAAAAGCGGCGGTGGATCGCGGAGGTTCGTGCAGCCCACCGCCCGGTGAATACTTGGGTGTCGTTCATCCTAGGGAACTCGCCTGCAGGCACATCCTTTCCCAGGAACGCGCACAGTGGGCCCCACCCGTCCTTCACGTCGTACTCGAGGAGCCGCTCTTTCGGGACTAGCATCCGAACACCGTTGTAGTGGTCGGTAAAGCGCGCCTTCGCGCCCTCTTCCGTGACAACGGGCCCGAGTAGTGCAGACAGCACCAGACGCTGCGCGGACACGAATTTTCGCAAGGCAGGATCGAGTACCTGAGCGAGACGAAACCCGAGATTGGTGTGCAGCGTTCCGATGGACCCCACGTATGACATCCACCACTTGTCGATGTTCCTGTTTTGCAAAACAACCATCGCCTCGGGATATGCAGCGATGAGATCCGCCGAGAACAACATAGAAGGTGCGTCCGTCACAGCCTGACAGCGTCCCCGTTGAGAACTTTTCGTCCAAAATAGACTCGCGTGCGGATACGGACCTGACAATGCCCCAACAACTGGTCCCACTCTGCCCTCCCGTACGGCGTCCCCCGGCCAAAAAACCGCGCGTTGATCGCCTCTACCCACATATCCGCCTCCGCCGGATTCTCATACATGGACCGCATATGGTGTATGTCGTGATAGCCTAGCAGCCTCAGGGCTGCCTGGATCGCTGGAATCGTCTGTCAGGTCGATACATACGCCTGCCTTGAGGAGCGACATACAGGTAGTTCCTGTGCGGGGGAAGCCAAGGACGAGGACTTGCATCTCGACTGTCCTTTTTGCGCCGCGGCGGTCGACCCAGGGTGTGGATGCCATTATCCGCGAGCAGGGGAAAGAATGCTCGGATGGGTTCTCTGTGCCCCCTTTTATCCATCCTGATAGCGTGGTGAATCGGATAAGCCAGTGGTGTCCTCCTTCTAACATCTTGAATTGACGATAAGGCGGCCCCATGAATAAGACCGATATGATCAAGATGCCTTGAGGCATTTCCATGAGTCGCGTTGGCAACATTTTCACCTGTCCTGATCCCATAATAGTCTTCTCCGAACCGCGGACATCACCTAGTCTCTTATAAACAGACGCTACAACATTTTTCGCTCGTACCTCGTGTTGTAGGCATCATCGACCGCTGGATCAGGAAGCTGACGGCACTAGTTGATGTCTGCGAGGAACCTTAGCTTGGGCACGATACCAAACGACTCAAGCTGTTACACAAATCCATACAATGTCTTCAACCCGGTGGTGCACCTTAGGGCTTGAGTGCTCAGATAGTCGCGGGATTCATGAGACTTTTACGGGACAGGATGCCAGCATTCTCATTATGTGCAATTCGTCTGTCCGGGTTCTAGAACATGTATCAGAGACATGAATCAATGGCATGCAACATTGCGACTGTCGGCGGGCACGTTTCTGGCACGTACCCAGGTTCGGATTGCTCGCATCGGCACAGCTCGAGCGGCTACAGGCGAATGGTGGGAGGCGACGGGAGAGAGAATGCTGTGGGGGGAAGCGCGGTATGGGATAGATGCGTCCCGTCGCCCTCTTTACCTGGGTGTCGCTGCTTTCCCGGCTCCCAGATAGTGACCTTCCGGCCGTGGTTCTCCTGCTCCGCGCGACGACGAGACGCTGTGCGCTCGTACTTCCTTGCGCGCTCATAATGGCTCATGCTGCACGTCCAGAACCACCTGCTCATTCCACAGTAGGTGTACGCCAGATGCGCTCCCCATAGCCGGCGGGTTTCGCGGATAGTCAAGACTCGCGGACCGTCTTAAGCTGCGCAAGGACTTGAACACAAAATGTGCCGCTCATGCTGCTCCTTAAGCATGCAAGGAAACCCGGCGCAAACCGGTAATCCGCAGGCGCGTGCTACGCGTCCTTCGCTTTTATCGACTTCCCCCGCGCCCATTCCGCCCTCGACGCTTCAATATTCAAACAGAACCCGCGCGCCCTCAAATAATGCGCGGGTTTGCTCCCGTCTTTACACGTGCCATCCTCCGCACGCCGTACATGTATTGACCGCACCTTTCCTGGCCATCTTACTAAAATCTCAGTGCGTGCCGTTTGATATACGCTCGTTCCGATTTCCGTTCTTACGTAAACACGGATTCATGTATATTCCTGCCTCGGGATCGCGGCAGCTTGCCTGCCGTGCATATCATGGCAACAAACCATCCCCCGTGAATCATCTAAACGTCCAATTATGAGATAATCGTGCGCAAGCAACATAGCGGACGCGTCCCCTACACATTGCGTACTCCACAAATACATACAACTGACGGAAGATATAACCGAACATTCCGCACTCCCAATCAATACACTAATTTTTCAAGTATATGTAAATTTTGTTGCGCAGGGATCGTTTCACCCGAAAGAGACAGGAAAATGTGCTGCATGGAACCTAGCCCCCCACGGTTAATTCTGCCCACCGCCGCCGGACGACGACAGGCCGTGTGTTGGTCCCTCGGCGTTGTGCCGCCGTGGGGGGACTGGCTGTATTGCCAGAAATAAACCATTGCATTTTTTCGCAGATCAGGCTAGCTTTGTTGAAGACAATATATTCACAAGGATTAATGTGAGAGAAAATATTGGGACGAATATTAATGGCCGCGATTCCTCTGTCAGTTCTGCGGGGAGCTACGGGGTATCGATTCATGAGGCAAGGCTTAAATTAATCGACGTTGTGAAGGGCAGGACTGATCTAGTCGGACCAGCGTGTTTCGCTCACCGTGTTCAGACTTCAACCAGGGCCTTGCCAGGGCCTCCAACTCATCAGCCCTTCGGTAAAGTGGACATAGTAAATGCAGTGCATCCCTGCTATCAGGGTCGAAGCCTCCTCCTGGTGAACTTTGCACCTTCGGCTACCTCGGGCTCACCACCAGTTCCCGATCGAAACTCGGCATCCGCCGGCTGATCGGATCTGGATGCGGCGCGAGCTCTGGCCACCGACCCCAACCAACAGCTGCGCCGCCGCCCGCCCCTCCCTCTGCACCTTGTGCGCGCCAGCCCCTCCGTGATCGCCGCACGCCTTTCCGCACTCGCCGCCTCGATCCGCCCGCACCCCGTCCCCGTCCGAGTCGTCGCGCCCACCTTCTACGACGTCGACGGTTACTCGCTCCACCGGGCCGCGCTCACCTCTACGTGCCGTACATCCTCTGGGCCTCGTGGACCTCGAACCGGGCACGCGACGCCGCTGCCCTTCCTCAGGCTCCAGACAGCGCTGCCGTTCGTGTGCGACTGCAGCACCGACCCCATCTGAACACCGGCGAGACGGTCACGGCGTCGTGCTCACCGCCTCGATCATAGATCCGCGCACGCCTCGTTCTCGTGGTCACGTCCATCTCCTGCGGCTTCGTAGACTACCCTCGTCCCGAGCAATCCGCAACGCGTTCTTCACCTCCTAATATGTGCTTTACATGTTCTGGGCCCCACCCGCCGATCCGGTGCCATCTCATATGAAAAACTTGAAACGAGGTCGTTACTCTGAACAACGGCGAGGCCGTCGCCGTGATTCAGTGCGGTGGCGATTCGTGGTGGTGGCGGACTCGGTCGAGCTGCTGCGCGAGCTCATCGATCGTCCGAGTTTGTCGAATTTTTGGTGAGGGATCGTGCTCGTGAGTTCCCTTTTCCATGCTCTGTTAAAGCAATTGGTGATTCGGGTATCGGGGAGGGAGGGCGAATACGCGCTACCCGCTCTTACGGCGTACAACCAATGCAGGTACGCAGTTCGACGTATCCACGGCTGATCTCCCTCCGCAGATCCGTGGCTCCAACTCAGCGTGAGTATTCATAGTTCCAATATTCACTGTCTAACCGAATGTTGTCATGAATCCAGCGCCTTAAACCTCTACCCGGCTTCCCGGATTCCGCGCTATTCAAGCAGGATTCACCCGGGGTGCGTTTCGCTTCTCTTTTATCATTATTTCCTGACTGACGCGAACAAAATCCAGCCCTCGCTCTGCATCTCCGGGCGTACCTCCGGCGCACGCGGCGCTGTTTGGACCGCGCCCGGGCGCGAGTGCGAGGCGCACTGCTCGGACCACCCCTGGGCGCGAGCGCCAGATGCGCGGAAGGAGAGGTTTCTCTCACACTGAATAGGGGCGCCGCCTGAGTTGCACGCGGCTCCTCCGATGTACACGCGCGTCAGCGCCACCGTCGATGCGTAACTCCTGTATATGGCCGCCCCGTCCCGGGCCGTCGCGAGCTTGAAGTACATTTTATTTTCCCTTTTCTGCTGTGATACATAACCACGCAGCAGCTCACAGTATTCGCAGCGCTTCCCAGAAAGCCCCGATTCGCTCCAGTTGTCCAGCTACTCGAGCGCGGGGCATCGCGGGCGAGGAAGCTGCACGGTATGTGCCGCGAACTTTTCGCATTGAATTTTAAATGCTCACGCGTGAGTTAAGCGCGGCCCTCGCGTCTTATTTATTTCAACTCTAATGCCCATACAGCTTGGCTCCTGCGCCCCGAGCCGCGGTAGCGCGTCCCACGATCATGCTGACGAAGGAACTTTCGATTGGAATTCGGCAGCCCCGGACGTCAGGGTGCGCACCAGACGCATCCTTTCATAGCTCTCCGACGTGATGTACTCAATGCGTGCTCAGTTTCGCCCGCCTCTCTCCGTATGTGTTTGTATTCTTCATTTTCGATTTCCTGACTTATTTACTTTCATTGGAGCGGACTCCCGGTGCGGCTTCTACATGAGTTGTGTACGATGCGCATGCCATCCGCGCCGTTATTTCGGTCAGTTTTCATGTTCGCATCAGGCATTCTCTACTTACTGATCATTTTTACCTCTACTTTCGGGCTTCGTGGGGAAGCCCTTGAATCATCTCCGAACTCGGCCTAACCTCTTGCTCCTCCCTGGGACACGTTCGGCGTATTTGCAGCAGACTATTGGTCGGTACTGGCCCGTTATCTTATCTTTACGATTTTCTGACTGCTTTGACTTGAGTTTGTCTGGCATATTCAATGCGTCTAGTAGCCTCCGGAGCCTTTCGGCACGCGTGTGGGGGTCGGTGTATTTTTACTCGCGAACCGTACCTTGGAGAGCTGCTGCGGGTCCTCGCTGAAAACCAGATACAATACTACCTTTGCCTTTATCCGAACTCATTGAGCTCCAGAATTACGCCTTGCAGCGTCAACTGGACTCTAAATGTGCCAATATTGTTGATTCTCTCTTGTTGATTCCCTCTAATGACTATTGCTTCCGGTGCGATCATCAGTCGTCCATCCCTCCGCGGCGTTCAAGCCCACGTCAATTTTGAGCAAAACTAATACGTCCACGTACGCGCGGCTACCTCGGGGTTGAAATTTCAATGTTCACATGTGGCTTGCAGTCTTTCGTTTGATGTCCCGGAGAGCCAGAGACGTCGATTGTATTTTCGTGGATACGCGTCAGAGGTAAGTGTGCTTTATGGATTCTTGTATTCTCTTCCGACCTCCGTGCCGCACCACCTTCTGGGAAACACCCGTTCGCATACGTCCGATTAGTTCGGGTACGTTATTATCCACATATTTTCTTCGCCCCGCTTCTGATTTCCCCGAGATTCTTGAGCTGTCCATCCCAGGGAAACTCGATTTGGAAGTTGGTGATCTATCCGGCGCTGGGTGTGGTCGTATAGCTCATCTACGTAACGCTGCATCAATTTGCACTCGATTTGACCTGGTGAACCCCCCAGCCTGTACTTTGGAGCTCAGATTTAGGCACGCAAACCACAGGTAGGCTGCCATCCGAGATCGTCTCGACATTTCCAGTGACGGAGGACGTCCGTGTTTCGCGGTTTGCTTTCCCGATGTTAGCCGCCATCAGAGCTGCTAGATGCTTACCTTGGACACGGGCGTCTCTGAAAGAGCTCACTATATTTTCTATTTGTTAAACTCCATGCTCGTGCTCGAAAGCAGGAGATCTTGACGCGCAGACGAGAGAAGTAGTACATCGATTGACAAAGGGAAAGTAAAAAGTACGCAGCTACTGGAGAGTGAGGACGACGAGGGAAATATTGTCGCGATACGTGCGTTTGTCAAGTTCCCTGCCTCTTTTCCTATCGTCTGTCCCGAGGACCTCATTTTCGATGGGCGAGAGGATCTCAATGCAAATGGCTAGTTGAATCCAGGGTTGCGAGACTGAGACCTCACGCAATTTCCTAAGTGTGTGGCGACAAAGTGGAACGAACTACTGCAGGATCATAGTTTCGCATATACGGCGTTGGCATAGAGTTGAGTCAGATGGGCAGAGGGACGGCTTGGCGGCGCTTGCGGACAGAGCAGGGCGAAAATCCTAACGGACACCGCGGAAAATTTCGGGCCATAGTTCCCGTGTGCGGGCGCGAGTTGAGTGCTGTCGGCGGCTAAGTCGCAAGAGGGCGGGCGTACATTTGAACGAAATTTTAACGAGCAGAGTTCCGGCGTAGAGAACATCGGTGCGGAATCGCGAGCTGGACGAACCATAGTAACGGGGTGGGGGCAAGTGCGGAGGGACACACGGAGAGTGCTGGTGCGAGGTCTGGTTAAAGACGTTAACACGAGCGATGAAGTTCTGCAAAGGATCAAGCGGGGTTGCGGGAGCTACAAACATACAAGGCGCGAGATGCCAGAGGCGTCTGGAATTTAAGCGAACTTCGCAGGAGCATAAGTGCGGGGTATTGGGCGGAGGATGGAGTGATTGCGGGAGGAGTCGGGCCAGGATCGAGACGACGGCGCAGCGGGCTGCCAAACGGTCTGCAAGGAATCAAGTGCTGGTTACAGAGGGTTTGCGACATACCGATGGAGTTGACGAGAAATTGTCCAATCATAGGTTCGGCGTGCATGGGATCGCGGGTCAGTAGCGGGATGGTCGCGAGTAGAGAAGGCGGGAGCTCGCCGGAGCAGCGATGTCGAGCTTGATCGGCGCCGGGTGCTGCAAAGGATCAAACAATGGGTTTAAGAGATACCGATAGCCGGCGGCGTAAGCTTAAGAGCGGCGCAATAACAGGGATTGCTGTCGAACGGGGGTGCATGTGGATGAGTAATGGGGGTCACTCTCCCTTCTGCCCACTTTCAGATCTCCGCGTCGCCCCTCCCCTCCCGCTCTCCATCACGCCATCACGCAGCGCCGCTCCGCCACGGACGCGCGGGAGAGAAGAAGGGAGTAATGAGCAGAGGCGGGCAAGCCCTCGGTGACATATACCATTGTATACGCCGACCGCAGCGTCCCAGCCCCGCCCGAATCAGTTTCTTCGGACGGTGCAGGGCGTGAAAGTGGGACAAAGTTTGGATCAGAGGGGGACGAGATATGGAAAGTAAAGGTCTGCCGTGTGCCATTGACATGAGCACAGCACTCTGAATGGGTGAAAAAATGGCCTGAGCCATGGGAATTATTGGTGAGTTTTGATATATAAGTGGCCGGAGTGGGAACTGGCATACACGCACCATAGAAGGCTTCGTCGTCGTCCCTGCTAACATCTTTAGGCACTTGCTCCTCCTCCCACTTTGCCTCGCATTCCAGGAGAAGGAGAACCCCTTGTTCGGGCATATTCTACTTGCTATTTAACGTCTTCAATGGAGAAGAGAGCCCGAGGATGAAGGGGGGGGGGGGGGTTGTATTATACTCGCATGGTCCAAATGCCTGAACAACGAGTTTACTGAAGACAAATATGTACTACTGCATGGGTGGTTATCCTTACAGATACTGTATATACTTGTAGGGGAGCAACGCCCCGAGGACCGTGACATGGCCGTTGCCTCTTTTTCAGGCAACGAGCCCCATCGTGAGCGTGACCGTTGCTCAAAGAGGCAACAGATATGGATCTGGCTTCAGCCGACCACATTGATTACCCAGACAAGTGATTTGAGAACAATGGGACATACGCTGTGGCCTCAAAAAATATATCTAGCATATTAAATGAATGCCAGGGAACCCATGAATACTTTTTCTTTGTTACCCTCAGACATATGGAGCAAGGCCGGCATGGGAGTACCTGACGAAGACTTGGGGCTGGAGGAAGACGATTCAGGTAACAAAAACTATGACTTGAGCGATGATTAGAACGTCCCTGGGAGCTCAGATTTTTTTTTTACGGACTTTCCCGATTTTTTCAATGTCACGACTTTTTGCAAGCAACAAACCCTGTGGTGACCGTGACCTGACAAAAAAGAGGCAACACAACGGGTCCATAGTGACCGTGACCGTTGCTCCCCTACAGGTATATACAGTAGTTGCACAACGTCAACAGAACACACATCCGTTCCAGGGGTTAGAGTATGCAAGACACTGGCATTCTGTGGACTGGCCGGCCGTTTTAATGGCAGGACACTCGGTTAAAACCCTGTGGGACCTGGGCGAAGTTCTCCCCTCCCAGGTATAAATCCCCGTTGTCCACCAGTACACAGAAGCTGTCGCAAGTCGTCCCTTTGCAGGATGCATGTGAAGAGCCCCCAGAATTCGAATATAAACAAAGTGAATCATGGAATAGACCCCGCGGGCCCATTCACACAAAGCATCGGGGTCTTTTCGAAGATTTCCTACACATCATGTGCAAGTTTGGCCAGAAGAGGCGTGATTTGGCGACGCGGCAAGAGGTCCCGGAAGAATCCCCAGGGTGTTGAACATGTCCCTCTGACTTCGGGAAATTCAGCATACAGCTTGGCCAGGAACACTTCACGGATCCTCATAAGGTCCGGGTGGTCACAGATGAACATCGCATGAGGAGGGTCTTCGACGGAGGTCCGGCAGAACCGGCATAGACGCCACTCCCGTGGAACGATATCCTTGCCTCGCTCCTTCCAGCGCCGCCGCTCAATTGCCAGGGAGTGGCCTGAGAGAATCATTCTCGTGAGGGCACGGCGATGTTTTGCAGAGATGACCCTAAGGTAGTGCCGAAAATCCAACGACTTCTTGACTAGTTTCCCACTGCCAGAATCCATCTCCAGTCGGCCAGTCAGCAAATCCTTGGTCCGTGATGATGTTTCGATCCCCTCGTCAATCCAGGCTTCCATAGAGAGTTGAACCAATTTCATAAGCTCTTCAACCATGGGAACAGTAACCTCTGTTGAAATATCGAACGCCACTGGAATATGGAGGCCTGAAAGCACGATTCGGAGGTCGTTAATCCAAGACATCTTTTTGGCCCCCGCAAGTGTCAAAGATTGTTGCAAAGCATTCCATGCTGGCCGTTGGGACTTCTCTTCCTCGGTTTTCAGCCCCAGTAAGTAACTCAGATATTTCAGGGCCAGGTAAACACGGCGATACTTGATTGGCCATATCCCTGTTTCCGAAAACAACAAATCCGCAGGGACCGGGCTCCCAGTCCTAGCATGCGACGCAGGAACATGCACTGCACGCTTTCAAGTAATTTCAAGCTCTTTGGGTCCACATCCAGGCAGATCTCGCAGCCGGCAGTGAGGTAAGGGTCCACCCTTGCCATGTACAAGGTACGAGCATCCCATGCGGTCAGGTTTCCCACAAAGCGATTGAGACCCAGGATGGTGTTGGCAGCTCTGCGAGCTTTCTTAGCCTTGACCACATACTGCTGCTTCCAAATGGACTTCGTCCCTGTTTGAATGTAGATCCCGAGGTAACACGCCTTTTCCACTCGTTTGATCGGCTGTCCGTTAAGATGAAAATTCAGATACTCCGAGGGTTTTTGGCGACGGCCAAAAATTTGGTATTCGCATTTAGGGATCGACGTTTTCCAACCATTTTTGTCCGCCCAGCGTTGAGAACCGTTGAGGTGGAATTGAAAGCCAGGGGGACTTGTTGAGCCTGTGAGAATGTCGTCCGCATGCGCAATCTGGTTGATTGAGACCCCATTTAGCTTGAGGTCATCTGGGTGCATACACAGAATAAAATCGGCCATGAACAAGTTCCAAAGATGTGGAGAGCCCGGATCCCCAGTGAGAATGCCAAGTAATGACGTGAACATGGGTGCAAATTGGCCCTCTAAACGCACAACATATCGGATCCGGTCATAAAGGCACTTGAGCCATTCAATCATCAGTCCAGAAATTCCCAGTTTAGCCAGCTTCACGCAGAGCGTATGCCGGTCCGTCTGAGGAAATGCATTCTTCAGGTCCAGGTACGCAACATAGAATGGTTGATCCAGAGCCTGAGCGGTGTCTATCATGGATAAGAGCACAAAGACATTATCGTTGGTTCGCAGATTGTCCTGAAATCCGTTTTGGGTGTTAGGGATGGCACCGATGTCCTCTGCACCTTCGCGAATCCGGCGATCAATAATCAGTGTCAACATTTTGAGCATGCAACATTCTAACGCAATTAACCGATAGCTTGTGGGGTCCGTTGCATCTTTATCCTGTTTGAGGATCCCGATTAATATTGCCATGAGCCACGCGCGGGGAGCATCCCTATTGCGGATGCAGAGATGGAAAAACTCGAGCATTTTTTCATTCGGAATCTCCATGCATTCCTTGTACGAAAAATGGTCGCAACCAACAGCAGTGTCCAATCCGTGCTTTTTGACATGTCGCTTCATTGCCTCGATCTCCGCAATGGTAATATCCCGTGTATATGACTGTCGCGGTGAAGTATCAAGAACGGGGTTCTGACGTAGCTCCTCCGCCATACATTTATTGAAGGCCAGTTGCTCCGCATTAAAGGACGACGGCGTGACCGTTGGGTAGTTCAAACGGCCCTCAAAGTCAGCAGAGAGATCCTCGAGAGTCACCTTCGCCTTTTTGGGACGCGGATCGCTGCGTTTCCTAACGAAATCCCAAAATTCTTGTTATCCTTGCATTCCAGTAATTCTTTACGAAGTCCCGCTTGGAGCGCGTGGATCTTTGCGCGCCCACGGTGACCAGGATTCTGATCCTCGTCATCGTCATCATCTCCAGTTTCCCATTTTTTCGGCCGGGGCGGGAGACCTCAGGTAAATCCGTATAGACTTTATTCTTGCCGTTCGTGGGCACGGCGTGCTGCACGGGCGGCAAGAACACGTCGGAGGCCAAGAAGTTAGTTTCATTTTTCGGTGCCTGCTGCTTTTGGGCTGTCTTTGCCAGAGTGTACGCCTGTTTTTTTGAGGTGTTGTCCGTATTTGAATCAACGTGAACAAAGCAAGTTTGTGCGTGGCGGGAAGCCAGGAGCTTTATGGTTGCTTTGTAGATGTCCCCGTTCGGACCTGGCCATCCAAGCATCATGTTGTTGGCAGCGGAATAACATAGTTGGCGAATAACCATTTTTGACGTGCAGAAAATCACCAGGTTGGTCGTAGGTGCAACGGTCCGTAAAGTCTCATGGATAGAAAAAATTCTAGCACGGTCGGCAGTCCCGAAATGAGGTCCAGGGACTAGGAGCGACGAGTTGAGTGGTGATAAGGTTCCGAAGAATATCCCCGCCCCGGCAGCAGCCGTTTTGGATCCAACACCCTCCACGTAGACATGAGTTGAGGGGGATTGCGCAGAGACTACGCCCCATAGCGAATTGAGGGCTTCATCTGGTGATTCACGTGAATCCATGGTAGCCTGATACAAGGTGTCGATCGGTCGAGAACCGCTGAAGTCCGGACGTACCCCATGCGCGCGGGATGGGATAGGTGCACGATCGAATTGGGATGCATCCAGGGTGAGACCAATCCGCATATGATCGGCCCAATCATCCTTCGGGTCCGGTGTGGGTGTCTCGACGTGGAACTCCGTCACGAGTGGGAGCAGGCTTTTTGAAACCATCGCGTAGTCAATTGTTGACTCCCCAGCTGGTTGCCATGAAGTGAAGCGGCCAGGGAATGCAGTCTCAAGCGAGGTCCCATTGAGGATACAAAGACCATATGTGTCACACTCCCGTAGAATTGTGTTGCCGCGCGCATTAACCGTAGTATCGGCGGAGATCCGAGGCCAAGCGACCTCCACCTGTGGCACCTGTAAAGATCCTATGCGACCATTTATGTCCGTCAGAAGCGCCACATGTTTGTCTTCACTTTGTGTGCACAGTGCAATAGTTTCCCAAAGTTGCTGAAAAGGGTCGATGTCTGTCCAACCTTGCCATCGTGAGGTCACCGGGGGAATATATGCCCCAATCAGCCACATGAATCCCAGGTCCAAGACAAGTATATCAGGAGAACTGAGATCAGATTTTGTGAACTTAATGGTGTCCCGAATCAGCAGCGCAACACCTCCTCCCCGACGCGTTGTTTCACACACCCTACAAAGCAATATCTTGACTTGGGTCAAGATGCTATCCAAAAGTATATAAATCCGTAGCAAAATACAATTTAATAAAATGTTCATATATATTCATTTGGTACAAAACTGCTAAGAAAGTAGCTACAATCAATACCCGTTTCCAAGGACATCAATTTATTCATTGTCCATGAGCGTATGAACGGACTACTGAAAGAGTATCTTTCAGCAGCCATTTCCAGTGAGAAGGAACTCTATTGGTTTTCAGTTTCTTTGTTACAACAAAGAAAAATAGGAAAGATCTTCTTTTCTTCTGACCTGAAATGGCTGCTGAGAGATACTCTTTCAGTAGTCCTTTTGTACGCTGGGGACAATGAATAAATTGATGTCCTTGGAAACAGATATTGATTGTAGCTGCTTTCCTAGCAGTTTTGTACCAAATGAACATATGAACATTTCAGTAAATTGTATTTCGCTACAGATTTATATACTTTTGGATAGCATCTTGACCTAGGTCAAGATATTGCTTGTAGGGTGTGTCCAGGTAAGGTTTACGCGGCAGGGAAATCAAAGAATAACCACGAGGAACGTCCGCCGCATCTTCCTCTCCCGGGAGCATGTCCGTCTCAGCGAAGACCATGATGTCGTAGGCCTTAAGTATCGCGTGGAACTCAGGGCTGCTTAATTTGAGCGTAAATCCGTGAAATATATTCCAATACATGATTTTTAACACAGATGCGGCGCCGACCCTGGGAATAGTGAGGTCTTCAGGATCCTGAATGGTAGGATTCCCCGCTTGACGATGCGGCCGGTCTCCGTTACGTCCAATTTTCCCGCGGCCCCGGCCGCGTCCTCGTCGAGTGCCATTGTGATGCCTACCCCCTGATGCAGCGCCGTGACTCCCTGACCCAGCAGCTGCTCCCGAGAATACAGAGGTAGCAAATGTGCGGTTTGACAGCGACGAACAGGAATAAACCCAGTCCGAATACGATATAACGCTTGGATACTGAGAGTCGGACCAAACGTGCACGCCGGCAAGGGAGTGGGCCACCGAGTTCCAGGAGGATGGGATCCAAGGCTTGCTCGTAGTAAGGGCCATTATGATCGCCGCGCAAAGCAAAATGCCGTGGAGGTAGAAAGCGAGAATTGCGGAACGAGTGAGCGGCGGGGAGTCCCCGATCACGATCACTGAAGGTCGGAACAATTCGGGTGACGGTCCGATGCCTCCGATCACTGCCAGCGAGGCCGTCGACGAGGAATGGGCAGCCGCCCCTGCGTTTGGCCTATGGTCCGTGGTCCTGGAAGGGTCCCGCGTGCACACGCCCTATCGAAAGTATCGGCATCGCCGCGGCCAGTCCGGATGGTTGCGCCGATCACGGTCCACTCATCCCGGGGTGCCGAGGAGGTGAGGCTGACGCATCCAGCTACAAACGCGTCGTGCGCGAGCAATTCGGGCGGAGAAGGGAATTCAGGGATCCTATTAGCGATACCACTACCATCGATAGGCCAGGGTGGGCCGGGGGGTGCACGAAGCTCCTCATGCGCGCGAATCCGAGTTCTGCCGTCCTCGGCCCACAAGTCCGCGATTTTGGCCAATCCACCCGAATATGCATCGTGCATAAGCACCCCGGACAGTGCTTTGGGTAACGGGGCACCCCGTTCGAATCGGGCTCGAGCGATAAGTAAGCCGAGGGTTTCTTTTCTTCTCCTCCCGTGGAACTTCAGTCTTCTTATTGCGTCGGACAGCCCACCCCTACATACTACATCTTTCAAGTTCAGTGCGTACATGGGATACCCAGTCGACTAGACCTCTACCCGGTTCCGTGCTTAACCCCGGTAAGGTGTTGCATTATTTATCCACATATTGAGACTGATATATGTACGCCACCTCACGGGTAACATACAACGCAGCTAGAAAGTATTCGGAACGCCAATTAGAACCTGCGTGTCCACTCAATAGTTGTTGATCTTGGTGTCCACATCCGCAGAGAAGCAGCAGCTGTCTACGGGGTTCTCGCTGTCGGTGTGGAAGCCGAAATCCCGTATACCTTGGATCAACAGCTGCCCAACTTCTGGATGTCCGAAAATCTACGAACACTGTTTCAGCCAACATGGAAGGACTACAAAATGTGGGCATAAATACTTCGAGCATGCCATCCAAATTCTGCTGACCGAAATTAGCAGCATGTTGGGTGTGTGCCGGGGACTTACCGCCGCCGCGGCGCGGACGATGACAAGGGGCTCAGGCACCGGATATCCCAGGTCCTGTAGGTGCTTCTCCACCGCGTCATTCTGCACCCACTGATGAATATGTTAGAGCTTGGATCACTCTCAATGAAAGTGGTGCACCAGTGTGTAATTTGTGAAATGATGCTGGATGGGCTGCGCGGTAATCTTGTCCATCACGTCTCCCATCTTCTCTACAAATTCATCCGCAGAGAGGTGGGGAGGGCGGCTGTATATGCAAATCACATTCATGCCGGCAGTAGCCTCAGGCACGTCGACTTTAGTGATCTCATCCGCTGCAAATGCAGTGGCGCCTTGGAGAAACCCGAAGTCGTCGGCCTCAGTCAGCAGCTTTCGCAGTTCTGGGTCCTTCAGAAACTGGAGGGAGGTGAAAACTGGTCATGCTAAGGGACATCGGGCACAGTCGTTACCTCGTCTAGATGGTCCACACCCTGCGAGACGTTGAGATTCGCAAGAGAGAACCAGCTAAGACACCGTACCTTGTACTCCACTGACATGACGACGGTGGGCACCGGCACGGGGAGCCCAACGGCCGTCATGGCCTTGTCCATCAAGGTGTTCTGCGAGATCTATCCTCGGCGCAACGATCAGCAAACCAATCAACATGCGTCAACCATAAAATCTTACAATATCCAATTTGAGCACAGTCCTCTGTGCGACGGGCAGCGTAGCGATAGCGTCCCCGAGCGCTCCCACTTTAGCCTCGAATTCGGCTAGTGTCAGGTTAGGAGGCGCCTTGTGAATTCCAATGAAACACGCTGCTTTGGTAAAGGGCATTGGATGGGAGATGAGATGGCCTGGAAGCGTCTCACAGGCCGCGTTTATATAGCACGAAGGGATGATAAGGCGCCGAAGAACCGGCTCGCTGTGGGATCTTTGTGGCGTGCGGACACGAATACTCTCTTCTCCACCTTGAACCCATTCGGTATAATCCAGTTACGGATTCGGAAGATGGACGCAAAAAATGGGGATTTGATTCAATTCAAGAACGGCAATGTTGCGCGGTCTGTAGCCTGTAACTGGTAGGATGCAAAACTCACAGACGTCCTTCCAACCGCACACTCCCACCGCCCACATGACCGCATTCGAACAAGCGGCACCGATCGCCCTAGGTCGGCTCGAATTCGCTACCTTGCCTAGCAATTTCTGTGCACCACCTTGGATTCATGGCGCCATGGCGAACAAGCGAGATCCGACGACACGATAACGACAGCGTGTTTCCCGAATGCGCGTCTGAAACCATCTTCGCAATCATTCTGGCTGTCAGGGCTACGTTGGGAATCGAATTCGATTCAGACGGCCTTCCCTCTGGCATTTCACCTCGTTTTCTGGCCATCAAGCTACTTGAGATCCGAGCTATCGCCCTCCGTTCTCGACTCGTAGGGTCCAATTTTCTCTGGTTAGATCTTCGCTCCCTAGACCAATACCTCGGGACCGCGTAAATTCCTTGACCCTAGCCATTTCTGACCTCATTCTCTGCCACCATCGTAGGTTCCGCCGGGGCCCGCGTTCATAGCCTATCGAACTAGTATCAGCTGCGGCTGATGTAGGCCAATTATATTAGTATCACTGTTTTCCGGGCACGCGGAGGGTTACGCAAGAGGTGTAATTCTACTTGCAGGCGGCTGGAATGCGCTAGAAGGCTGGGTCTACCTCGGATCAGGCTCCTCTATTATGAACTGAGTGTTCCTTTAGCACTTGGAGCGTCGGTGACCCAGCGGGCGCGGGGCGTGTGCGCCGGGGTATTTTTCAGATCCGGATCCGCACGCGCGACATTGGATTGTATTGGAGGACGCTTGGAGGATGCACGGAAGCAAAAGTGCGAGCGGCAGGATCAAGGCGGCATCGAATCGCAATCAAGCCGCCGGCTGATCCCATCATCCTGCCGCCTCTTCTCCTCCGCACGCCAGCGCTCATCTCCACCGCACGCCCGAAGTTCAAGGACCGCATCGAGTGCGCCCAATTCCCGTCGTTTCCTATGCTGGTATTGAATGTATGTTCACAGCGACGCCCTGCACCACCTCGCCGGCCCCTTCGTGCCGCCGACGCCGCCTGCGCTGTCATCGCCTCCTGCTGAGGTTGCGTCCAGCAACGCCGAGGATACGCGGACGTGTCCCCTTGGATCCGCTGGGCCGCTTCGCCGACGCAGCGCTCGTCCACTGCTGCCCTCGCTGATCGCTCTCTCCCCGCAGCTCCTTTGATTGAAGCTTTATCATCTGCGGCGGTACGCCCGTGTAACCTCCTCGCCTTCTTCCTCCGCTGATACTCCGCCTAGCCCCAGCCCGCCGCGTTCTCCCTTCATACTCACCCACGGAATCACGCGCTACGCCTTCCCGGCCTTTGCATGCTTCGCTTTGGGGAGCCTGGTACATTCTACGGTTCTGGGGCTTGCGCCGGTGAGTCGTGTTTTGGCGTATGCGTGCGCGCTCGCTTAAGGTCTCTGTGACCCGTGGCCACACGCGATTCTGACGGCTGGCGCGGCTTGTTACGCAGGCGACGGGTCCATGACTATCCAGCAGACGCGTGCGATTCTACGGGTGCGCGCGGATCCGCCGATCGAATGGATTTGCCCGCATTGATCCTGTCTTGACTGCTCCTTACTTCACCTGCTCCAAAATTCACACCCTAAGCTCTTCCGCAGTCTTTTCTCGTTGCACGCTGCCCTCTTCTGGGACTGCGCCCCCACGCGGTCTGTCCGACGCTGCTGAATTCGCGAAACGCCGCTCGGACCGCCACGATCACCGCAGACGGTACGGGACGGTATTATTCTTATTTCCCCCGAATACCTTTATAACTAATTTAATTTCACTCGCTTCATTACTACTTCTGCTCGGTTGGATTCAAGCTTGTTCCTATCGTTCGCTGCCAACGCAGTAATCCTTCACTTATTATTCTGGCCAGGTCTTCATCCTGGGATTTGAGACCCGCCGTTGGGTTCGTGCTTCACCACAGAAGCGCTCAATGCGTTATCGTTATTGTGCCCCAATTCCTTCATAATAAGTTGAATTTCACGTTCCACTCAAGTTCCACTCTGCCTTCTGCCATTCCCTGTTCAATTGAATTTTACGACCCTCCGGCTTTCGCTCCACTTCTCCTCTACTCTTTCCATCTCCTTTCCGCTCCGTGTGCGCCTTCCTTCGGGGAAGAGCCTCGTTGTTTCTTTCATTTCCTTTCATTCCCTTTCCCTTCCGCCCTCTCGCTTCATCCGGATTCCTTCTGCTTGCTTGGTGCGAGCGCGCGTCTGTTATTCTCGTCGCTCGCCGAGCGCGGGCTTTATTTCGCTAGTATGACATGCATTAAAAAGATCTTTAAGTGGTCGTCCTCAAGCTCTCAAGTGTTGCAGGCGCGGATCGTTCGTCATAGAGCCGATACCAAAGTGATTTCATACTCGGGCACATGAGGTGTTTGTTCAATCAGGACTAAGATTTGCCGGCAAAATAACAGATTGGGGGCATTGACGAACCAGATGCAGAACCTGGACCTCAGTACTTCTTTGCCCAAGCGATCCTGTGTTTCGGGGACTTTGCAGCCAACATGCAGGGGCGGACCGTCCGCCATCGATCCGATTCCTTCAGGGATTGGAAGATGAACGCGTAGCGGGGTTAATAGCACTATGATAGCGTGGACTTGCAAAAAATGGACTTGCAAAACGAAGATAAAATCGGTCCGTCTCTCCTTGAGCAGGCGGATGTGTTCCGGAGTACCGTCGTCACTGCTGCCGCACGTCCGTTCCTGCGCGACGGTACAGCTGAGCCCTGTCACCAGTTCTGTGGCAAGTGCCTGTGCGGATCGTACGCACTCCACGCCGCGTAGCCGTGCCTCGCTGCCTGCGCGTCTTGCCCACTGCGCGGGCGCAATTTACGGTCGCTGGCACCGCCTGCGGATAGAGCGCAGGCGCTCGCCGTGCTATTCTGTCAGCGAGTTCCCGTCGACGTGCGCCTGTTCACTGCGCCTGTCGGCGAGGGTACGGCGCCCACTTTGGTGGCTCTTCAGCACCTCATGTACGCGCGCCTTCTGCTTTAAGCCTCCTCCGAGCGGAAGCAGGTCTTCGCGGTGAGTTTGCCTCTTCCTGTGTTTTCGTACTTTGTGCGCGCGGGCTGCAACTGTCACGGGAAGACGCTGCGTTCGTGCACGGTTACGCAACATGCGTGCGGGGCATCGTACGCCGATGTAGTGGCTCCTGCGGTGCGGGCTATTCCGGTCCCGTTGCGCGTTACTTATGGGAGCCTTTTGACGCACAGTCGCGCGTATCGCAGGATTCTGGTCAACGCATTAGGAGCAGGGTTCTACGGATGTGTCTAGCTTTTATTCGCTTGAGCCGATTTTGTGCTCTTGTGTCCGATCTCTTCCGCGCAACGCCTCGCTCGTATATCCCACTCACTCCCTCCAGGTTCGCTCGGCCTCCTCTTCCGAACGTGGATGGGTAGGTGCATCGGTGCTCGCTCTTGCCGTCTTCCCACTTTCTTCTTTCTTCATTGTTCGTTCTTCTTTATTCTTTCTATCTGTCCTTCCTTATCCATTAATGCTCCCTTCTGCCTTGTCCTTACTGATCCCTTCCTATCCATTCATTCGTGCTGTTCCTCCATGTTTTATACCCCGCGCTTCAGGTCTCCGCACCCCCGGGTCCTTCATTGACTACAGGGCTTCTTCCGTTCGTACGAAATCTTTGATGCATCGCAGGTTCAGAGCGCCCGCCTAGATAATCTCCAGGGCTGTGGAATCTTCCTTCGGGTGCTTCGCAGGCAGTGTAAGCTGTACTAATACAAGATCTACCTTCGATTTGCTCGGCCCTTAAGGTACATATGTAGTTGAATGCCAATTTGGACAGGCATAAGATAAATTGCATGTAATTCAAGACAGATTACCAGCCCTGTGTCGGCTAGAGGTAGAGAGTAACGAATAAAAAATAATGAAATTCTCGGAATACGGCACGAAGGTCACAATCCGTCCCACCATATCAGGGAGAGATCGAGAGATCGAGGTTGAATAGAGCTGAACTTACTTGAGGCACGAAATCGGCCCGGGTTGGACTTATAATCCTCCCGCAGTTGCCTCTTCAGTTGTTTCGCCGATCGATCATGGCGGAGTGTGTGCTTAGCGTGCAAGACTGTCCGGAATAACACTGAGCAACTTAGTAAATATTCAGTGACAGTGCGCACCAATGGTGATTCCGGTCCCCGGAGGAAACATTATAGAACCAATGGAAGGGTAATATTGTGCAGGCAAGCGTAGAGCAACGGCCCTCCGCAGTTAGGATTATCGGAGGAGGTTTGAAAAACACCGAGAGGGATTAGGACACAAAAGGAGTAGTGCGTTGGAAGTTGGCAGCAGTTGGAACGCCGAGCGGGAGACACTGAGCATTGTACCGGGAGAATGGTTGATGAACCCTGAGATGCAGCACAGCCAGGCATCATTTTGAAAGTATCCTGTAGTGCTAGGGAAGAATCATGTTCCGTGGGCTTGCGCAATTTAGGTCAAATCGAAATCCAATGATGCGTGAAGAGTGCAATCGGGGAATCGGGGGGGAATTGAGTGTGCACACTGCAGATGTTCCCTTTTGAACTGGAAGAGATGGCTGTGCAAAGGGCTACGCGGCCGCAGCATAACGAGTGCCGTCTTGTACGCGTCTTGCGGGATTAACTGTGAACAAGGCATGCCTTCGCTTCGCTCCGGCGGTTGAAGCGCACTGATTGCGGAATAATACAAAATATGTTTTTCCGGTCGCCGTTGTATCGGAAAGGAGTTAGAAGCCAGAGACTGAGCGCAATAGTAAAGATATAGATTGGAAATAAACCACTCAGGGGTATTCCCCGGGCCCACAACTTAGAAAATCAGGTTGAGAGCCAATAAACGTAAACGGTGAGTAAGAGGGATGGAATTCATAGTACAAAGTAAATTTCTAGTTCGAATACCTAAGCTCCCAACATGTTCCAACTGCAAAAATTCGAAGTACCCACATGCATCTCTTGGCGCACTAGCAGGCGTAATCGAACGCATAATAGGATCGTCATCGGCATGCCTAAGTCACAAAGGTATTCATTCAGGGGGTAAGAAGGCTGCCGGACAAAACGTCGGCCAGAAAGATAGCGCGGACAAAGCCCCCAATAATTATTCCAGTAGGAAGAAGGTACAGAAGTTCCAGAGCAGTCCCAGAGTACAGCAGACAGTTTGAATGGTTTGAACCGGAGGAAATCCTTGAGGCGGGAGACGCTTAGCATCGCAGCAAGAAAAAGCACAGCCATTGTATCAGCTTGAGGATTTGAACCGTAGTGAAATTCAGGAGGGAAGACCGGAAATGAACGGAATAAAAATGCAGATCGGCGCATTATAAGCTGAAAGGATCGGCTGTGCAAAGGATACGCGGCCGCAGCATACAGGGGCCGCATCTCACGCGTCCTGCGGCCGGTGCTGCGTGTCTACGGCCGGATCTGAAAATCTGTTGAGAAGTCCTCAAGGTATGTTCCAGTTTCTGAATCAGGATAAGGATCCGGGCACGGGGCTCATTTCTTTACCACGACCCCCCGAATGCCGAGTTGATTTTGGCTGAATATGGCAGTAAGAAACGTGGGCACCATGCGAACCTCGGTATTTCATGGGGATATCTACTGTAGCGATTCGGAATTTCAGGCTTAGTTGATTTTACACGGTCGGTGGTCATGTAAAGCTGAAAACTGGGCACGATTGGAGAGGATGAGTAAGTGGACAGGGATGAGGTAAGACACGCAAATGAAAGCGGAGTCACCGTGAGACACGGAGCCACCGGGAGACACGGAAGACTAGCGAACCCGATGTGGGGCTGCAGGGTTTCAACGGGACGTTGACGAAATGGGATGCGTTCGGGCTCCTGCCGGGCCCTGCATCGTAATTTGCGTAGTTGTTGCGTAGTTGTGCACAGTGCCGGGACTGGTAAAACAGGATGGACTAATGGGGTACTACAACACATGTGAAGCACGACAGAGGAGGGAGGAGGATGGAGATGTGGATGAAACCACAACAGTCGCATATGCGAACGAGGAGCATCTCGTTAATGAACTGCCTCGACAGCTGTTCGGATGCCCACGAGGCTTGTTCTAGTTTCCGTATCGATTAGTAGCAGTTCGGGAAACCTGAGAGGATTGTGCTGCGCAAAGTGCCAGAGGGATCCTGGGCCCGTCTGTTCGTCGCCACCGTCCAGATGTGGGTTAATAACAACTGCGGGCACAGTGCGAATATTAGTGTACAACAATGGGGATATGTACATGTATTCGAGCACCTTATTGGCTCCATTTGCACTGCCAACATCCAGGGGCTGAAGACTAAAGACGAGGAGAGAGACAACCTGATGGGAATGTGGATGCTGTGCAAAGCGTGGTTTTTTGCTAGGTGGTGGAACATTTGGGTGAAAGATGAGAATGACCAGGAGAGGAGAAAATCGTACGGGGGAGAAAGCGAGCCGTGAATTTCGTTAAGCGGCGCAGACACCAGTGAGTTCTTGATAAATATCGAGGTTGATTCACGAGGCTTTCAAGTTTCCACTGTCATTGAAACTTGTTGGGGTCTCATGGGCACCCTGCGAGGAACTTCGCAGTCCGTAGTTGTGCCAATGGAGAAATAGGTTCACAGAAATAGTACATGACCCGGGATGTGCAGTAGGAGAGGGAAGCACAGAGAATGGAGATGAGTGCAAATGGAGAAAGGACCACAACACGTACCAATGAATGAGGAGCATCTCGTTAAAGAACGGTTACAGCCGTTTTGAAAACAATATACGGGTTTTGATGAAGTGGTGCTGCTCGTTTTTTGCTTACCTGTGTTTTGATGCTGAGTCTCATTTGCTCCACAACTCCTCGTCATGCTATGTGATTTGCTCCACACACCTGTGCGACCAATATGACTCAGTCCGCGTCTTTTCCCAACAGTGCGACGGGGTTTTTGGGCATTCCATAGGACGAGGCAGCCGTTCACAGTGGTTAGGGGGTGCAACAATAATAACTAAAATACATGGCCAGTGATGGAGTCCATGTTCGGATTTACGACATTAAGGTGGAGCAATGACGGCTCACCGTCAAACAAAGGTAAGCTGAAATCGATGAGCAATACTCCATCAAAACCCGTATACTGTTTTCAAACGGCTGTATCAACGGGCTGTGTGGGTTCCCTGTCAGAATCACAGCCTTCCTAACAGTTTGGCAGATGACCACACGCACAGCTAGGATTCTGGCGCTTAACATCTCTGCCTCCTACCTCCACTATCCATGGACGATGAGCCTCAAATCGACGTTGAACTCCACTCCCCGCAGACGATGGACGAACAGCGCGATCGGTCTGTGACCTAGCCTCGTCTCCTCTAATCGGAGCTCACCATGCTCTAGGTTCACGGGCGCCTTTTTTCCCCCCGCGCAGAATTTCGTCGTCACCGGGGGAAACTTTAACAGCACTAATATCACTCAGGTGGCCCCCGACCTTCCTTCCGGTGAGCAGATACCTGGTTCCCGCATCTAATTGACGAGTAACGGGCAGATTTTCGCAGGTTTCCGATGGGGGATGTGGATCTTCGCAATGAGATATGGCTGGGAACATCGAGTCTGGTAAAGTTTACCGCCAGGACAGACGGTTCTCCGCACGGCGCGTGTATTCTGCGCGGGTTCACGGATCTGCATCGGGCATGACAGTGGCAATGTATCAAGGGGACAATGCGGACGAGGTATGTTCACATCTTTCTTCCCTGGAATTGCACACACTGTCTCTGGGCCACAGGAATGGCGGGAGGATATTTCACGGTATTCACAGCTTCGGGAAGCACATCTCCCTCTTTTGTTTTCGGTCTGCGATATGAACGTGACACTGCAGCCATCCGAATATTTTGCAACTATTTGGGATGGCCAGTGCATGTGGGATGCACGCTGCAATTTTCAACGAGGGTTCGCATTCGATTTCTTGTCAAACCGTGATTCTGATCACGGTCTTGCATTAGAATTAATTCCCGTGGAACAACTGTTCGAAAAGACAGTGGGTCTCATTTGTGGACGGTGTATCTCTGGAGTTTCCTCGTATGTCATTCTCCTGTCTGCTCATATTGTTATGCGATTTTCCACAGTGGACCGAATTTAAGGTAAGGGTAGTCTAAATCTACATTCAACCAGACTTGACCAACAGACACCTTCATAGGAAGCCCGCCGATACAGTGAATCTGTATTGAGATACTCTCTGGTAAATTGCTCAGCTCAACAATCTTCCGCCATGTGTCTGAATACATATCTCCAGCGCTCACTGGACTGTATGATGTGGATACGGCCCTCGACCGGCCGTCTCTGCGTCGATCCCATGGCCAGTGTGGATAGCGGGCTTTATCTTGAATCTTTATCTTGGGATGCACCACTCTTGTCCATCTTATCGGTTCTTGAACCACCCGAGGACTCAAAAATTGTGGATTCGCTTTCATTGGACCGTTATCATCAAATTTGTCACTTCTATTTTATGCACGATCACAGCTCACAATTTCCACGAATATGTCGGTGCAACTTGGAGCCGTCATCTCCGCCCCCCAGGCTCTGACACCGCCCACTCCAATGAGATCGCGTGCATTCCGCATCTGCGGTTCTATGATTCGGGTTGGACAGTCTCCCTGCGAGCATCAGTGTCCATGCGAGCATCAATGCTGGCTCTAGCGAGTGGGTGGACTCGGTGTGTTCCTTTCCTTTGTCACCGCTTGCTCTGAGAATGTCTACAATGGGAATTGTGAACTCCTCTGTGGCCTCGAATTGCTATTTTTCTCGCCAAATTTGGGCCAACAGCGCACACCTGCCAGTCCGAGCATGGCTAGCCCAGGCAAATCACATTTTTCATTGTCTGGGTATAGGTTCCAACCACGATGATTATAGTACGTGCACCTTCAAAGTCGTACCTGATCCTGACTGCTGCTGGTACCAGTTGTGATAAACCGGATTGGATATGAACTCAAGATATCCGACCGTGGTAATAGCATCCCCCCGGGATATCTATTTCTATGTCCCTTGGTGGCGATATCCCTTCACATTTTCGACTTCCGGACTGTCCGGCGTATTGGTCCCTCGATCCATCCGGTACTGAACACCTGACTATGGCGGAGGCGGAACACCTCGGATTTCCCATATTGCACATTGAAATGAAGCTCCGGGGATCATCCTGGGATGAGAGTGTTTACAATGGGACCCGTCAGTTTCAAAAAGCCAAAGGTTTCGATCCTGATAGCTTGGACCTCGCTCGCGAGCTGAGATACCAACTCTACGAGATATCGAAGGAGCCAGATGGCCAGTTTGCGCATGGTGAGCTCACAATGTTGCTCCCAACATCTCTAAATCCTGATGTTAAATTCACAAAGTCCCAGACAGTGAACGTCTTCCGGAAGCGGTCCACGGAGAATCTGGTGTGTGTTCAGATCTACAATTATTCAGGGCTCTCTGAGTAGTCAATTACGACAATTTAGACCCGAATCTATCGCTTACTCAGAAAGGCGCACCCCCGGTCAACAACGCAGCAGTGCCTGGACTGCCCACTCACTGGATAATCATTGTCTGCATTCAGTTTGCACTGATTCTGATGCTGGGCGCACTTTGGTTATTTTATTCATAGTATTCTGTATATTCTTCCTTTCTTCTGCGATTTAATGTACTATCATGCGCCGGGAACCTGGGCACCTTATGGGTTTTGGCTCCATAGTAGTTTACTCTTAGCACTTTCCCAGGGTCTCAGGGCTCGGAACGAAAGGCATACATCTTGTGAGCAGGTGGATACAACTTGTACCATTTTCTGCGAGGTTTTAACTGCTTGGTGAATTAAATTTCGTCGGTACTCCCAAAAAGGCAATTGTCGGGGTACCTGGGCACCCGACAAAATGCATGGTTGGCGGCCATCTCTCTGGGCTTAGAGTTGAAAATAATGTACAGGGCACCCGTATGGTCCATTAGGAACATTAAAATGCTACATGGGATGTACGAAAGTGGTAGAATAGGGTGAGGATGAGGAGCCTCACGCCCAGGTGAGCGAATATCGTTAATCAAACGAGTTCCGCGCAGGAGCGAGAAGGGATGGTTGGAAAAAATGAGCTCAAGAAAGCTTCATAGGAAGTAGATAAACATACCTGAACCAGCCACACCACTCCTGGGTATCGCTGCTGAGAACCCGACATTTGGGTTGTTGGCATTATGAAAATCGGTATTTTGCGGTAAGCGATGTCAGTGCAAAGGCGGTAAAATTGATGGAATACCGTAATATCTGTTAAAGTGAGGTATCAACCCCTCTAAAGCTCCTTTGAGCACCACGGAGTGGTAGCATTGCCCAACGGAGTGGTGCGAGGCTCGCAAAATCGGTCACATACGAGTAATTTTGTGCTGACAGTGGGAGTCCTTAGCTGAATAGCTACTGTAAAAGTGATTGCAATGCCGAGGAGAGTCTATGAATGGAAAGCCAGGTATCGAGAGTGTCGAACGAGCACTCGAAGTCACGAATCGGGGAAGAATTGGTAGAGTTATTGAGTGTCCTTGTTGTGGACCACGGATCAGAATCAAGAAAATCACGAGATCGGTGTTCGGACCGCTCATCAACAGATCCTAACTTTGGATCACCTCACCATAATTTCCCGAAAGTTGGTACAAACCGAGTTATGAGGTCCCTCTACATCCTCCGGGTACAAGATTTTGGATCTAACAATATGCTTCAGTGTTATATACCAAGTGCCCAGCTTCCCCGTCTGCCCAGCTTCCCAGCGCGTCATAGTATGTCTGTTCGTATGGCGGTCCAAGTGCACATTTAATAATCCGCCCCTTTTTCTCGTGTTTTCCTTTTCGCGCCACTTTTATACCAAATCTGGACATTTCGCGCCACTTTTATGGGATTTCGGGCCGAGAAAGTAAGTGGCGGAAAATATGCACCTCCGCGACACTTTACCTCGGCCAAATCCCCCTCGCGACACTTTGCTCCAACTACCCCCACTTTTATTCGATCGCAAAATTTTGCGCCCCTTTTATTCGGCACGCAAATTTCGCGCCACTTTGATGGGCCGCATTTTCGCGCCACTTTCTTTCGACCTAACGGACTTCAACATGTATAATTTTCGGACCAACCGACTATATCAGGTTTGAATGAGTATGAGAAGGTAGGTAGGTATGAATAAGGAGATAAAGAAGCAGGAGCCTAATAACAAAATGATGCATACACTACCAATAAGGGGAAGCAGGAGAAAGGGTAGTGTATCACATAGGCGACGTCAACGGGGGAACGCTGTGCATGAATGGCATGAGGCCAGTCCTGTCGACATCGGCGCTGGGGACCAGAGCCTGCCGCTAGGGGAGCGCCGAGAGAAGGACAAGGAGGAGAAGTAGGGGAGCACATTATACCTGTTGAAGTTCGTTATGTCGAAAGAAAGTGGCGCGAAAATGCGGCCCATCAAAGTGGCGCGAAATTTGCGTGCCGAATAAAAGGGGCGCAAAATTTTGCGACCGAATAAAAGTGGGGGTAGTTGGAGCAAAGTGTCGCGAGGGGATTTGGCCGAGTTAAAGTGTCGCGGAGGTGCATATTTTCCGCCACTTACTTTCTCGGCCCGAAATCCCATCAAAGTGGCGCGAAAAGGAAAAACACGAGAAAAAGGGGCGAATTATTAAATATGCACTTGGACCGCCATATGTTCGTGCTTCCGGCATATTTCAAGTCCACCATGTCCGTACTCCGATGGCTGATCATCTAAAGGCAGCCGCATTCCGAGTCAAACGGGCGTCTCCTGTATTATCATAAGCACACGATTCCACAACAGAATGCAGGCGCTGACCGTCCGCTATTGAGCCGATATGCGACTCGCTTTGAATCTGAATGTATGTGAGACTTCCGAGTGTTCAAGTAATAGATCTTGGAGGATAGGTTGGCGGCATGCAGCACTATGTCTTGATATTGGAGTCGCTGGAAATTGAGAATGAGATTGAATGTGGGTGACTGCGAATGTTTGGTGAATGTGATCAAGTGTGCAAAAAATAGCGAGAATGTTGTCTCAAGGCTCGATCCCGAGTCGAACGGGTGTGCCCTGCAGCGTAAATACCCATCGACTGTGTCAATAATAAGTGCAGGCGCGGACCCTCCGCAATCGAGCTAAGCTCGTTTGGAACCTGCCTACATGTAAGTTTTGATGCGCTGGGCAGGAATGGGGAATAGAAACAAGACATGCCATCGCTTCGCTCCGGCACAGGGTCGACCGTTTTTGACTAATGATATTATCTGCCGCGAGAGTGATGTATATCACAACAAAGTAGCTGCTGCGACTAAATTCTGCTCCAGTCTCGACCTCGTCACTTCCCAGGCCTACGAATGAAATGGTAGGAGTGGTCCGCAAGTAGACAGATTGATGGAAGCCTCCGGGAAATCAACTGGGATAGTTTCAAAGACCGCGGCGTTCAAATTCACGATGTTCGAGGGAATGAATGGTTGAGTTTACTGTTGGATTAAAATATGCCATAAAATGAGCCGCGATATACGAGACTCCTAGCTTGCTGTAGGCGCCAGAATGCAGTCTAGCGGTATGCTGGTGCGGGGCCAAAAACCGATCGTGGCGTTGGCCGTCAATCCAATACGGCGGGAGAATCAATATACCAGTTCAAGAGGATGCCCGATTGGGGACATAGGGACGGCCGTCGGCGACAGCCAGAGGATTTTGGGGAAACGTTGACCAGCCAGCGAGCATGTGAATTAGGCCAATTTGATAGTGCCAGCTTACAAAGTCCATGAACGTAGTAACGAACTTGAGGGGACCAAAGATAGCAGGGAAATAAATAACTGGGAGCTAGAAAAGAGGCAGACAGAATCCTGAGCGAAATGGAGAGACTTGCGGTGTCTTTATACCCAGCGCAGGTGTACGCGCGGCCGCAGTGGGAAGATTTATATCAGTAAGCAGTGTCTGCGCTGCGGACTCGAACCATGGTACGCGCCTCTTCATCTCGACCTTCTGCATAGGGATGCAATTACACAGCTCGCAGTCCGGGGTAGGTGCGAATTCGGCTGCGGAAGCAACGGAAATAACGGGCACCGCGCGAATGTTGGATTTTATGGAGATAATTGCGAGCTTTGGAATGGAGACAGCAGGTCATTTGACGTCGCCCATGCAGGACGAGGAGAGAGTCAAGAGGAAGGAGATAGTTTATATGGGGTAAAAACCACAACAGATACCAACGAACGAGGAGGATCTCGTTAAAGAACGGTTAATAGCCAAAGATAGAGATATTGGCGCGATCCCTCCGGAAGTCCGTCCGGATTCATGCGATTCAGCCGTGGTTACCTGGTGCGAATCCTGTGTATGTCAGACTGTTTAAAGGGCGGTTCGCAGAGGACGAGACATGCCAGGAAGGGAATCGAGCTCGGGACGGAGCTTGCCATTGTGTCTTAAAATTCCTGCATCCAGTATATGTCCTGCATGGATTGTTTATATTCATGAACGATTCAGAGTCAGTGTTGCGGGGAGGATCACTCCGGTTAACCAGCGAACGGGAAAAGGAAATCGACTTCACACAGGGGGCAAAAGCCCATGCAGTATAGTTTATTCTGCCAGTGACGCAGGTCAGCTGCAGTACACCACGCAGTATAAAATCATACTGCTGTGACACTTCTGCACCTCGAGGCGCCTCGGAACAGTGGCAACACCTCATGCCGCGACACGATCACGTGTTCGGCAAAACTGCAGTCGTGCTGTCAAAATAAATTGGCTGATTCTTCTTCAGCTAGATTTCATTGGATTCAACTGGGTTCATTTGTGGTTATGTGGTCTGCATTTGGCTTTATTTGGGTCAGGTTCTGGGCATCTACTGGTGTGCTGTGTCATGAGAGTTTTACAGATGCTGAAACCATGGATGGACTAAGCTACCTTAGTCTGTGAGTGTACGGAAGAGGTGAATTGGTTCCATCATGCTCTCCTTTTGTGCTTGCTTATGCAGCCATGTCCGAGCCCATCCCGGGACTCAATACTTTCCAGTGTCCTGCCCCAATACTACCGCGGATATCACCTTCCATTGTTCATGCACCGATATTGGTGCTCGTATATCTCCTGACCGAAGCTGGTGTTTTTTTAAAAAAGATTGCAGATAGTTGAATGTATGGCACCACAGCTGGAGACACTGGATGAGAGCGCTGTCAGTTCTCGATCACACAAGCCATTTAACAGATCCTGGACCTGGATATCTTGAACCCTGGCTCGGACGAAGAATCTGACGAGGATGATTACAAAGAACCAGATGAAGGGGCAGCACGAAAAAGCATAGGCCAAAACCTCCTCGAGGTGCAGTCAAAAAGCGAGAGACAGATGGGCACCAGAGGTTGGGTCCCGAAAGCCCAATATGACCAAGAAACTCGCCATCCAAAAGCAGTCTCAACTGGAACCCAAAGAGGGAGCCACGCAGCAACAACAGTGCTACATATTTTGTGGACTCAATGGATGTTGTGATTAAATTCCTACTGCCGTGGATGCCTACTGTGCGAGGGAACACCCGGCACGCTCCACAGGTAAAAAAAATTGGACCTAGGAGAGAGAAAAAACGACATTTTCTGAGAAAACCAGGCTTCAAAACCGAAATGCCCCTAACTTTAGGTAGTGGGTCCTGAAGCGCCCTAATGTTGCAGAGCCTCCGCCAAATTTTCACTTTGCACGTGACATTGTCCATTTTAGGACGTTTTCTGCGCGTGTGTTCGACTCTGGCTGCAGGATTTTGTTTTTATTACGTGTATGTGCTGACTCGATATCTCGCGACTGGTTGGGTTGAAAATTGCACCTTGAAAATGTTGAAAGACTGGAGATTTCGACTCAGAAATGTAGGTGAAGCTTGTAAGAGCCCATTATGTGCATCTGTTCCAATCCACCTCATCCTTGACTTCCAATGTGGTTGACAATAGGTTGAGATTATTGACTGTCCAGTGTCTTTGGGTTTGTCTCAATCTTAAAATATGAGTTTCCTTTGACCATCTGCAGTAAATGGTGAAATATGTTACACCTCTGAATATTAATCAGCTTGCACTGGCCAGGTTCAGTTCCAAAATTCCGGCTGCCTTTAGGTACAGGTTCTTATAGGGCACCCTATCAGCCCATGTAGTGGCGGACCATCACATTTTCGTCATCTGTTTTCTCGCGAGCATGTATTCTCAATGCCAAAATTCTCCGGCTTGTTGTCGGCCGAGCAGCTGGCTGATGATTACCGCAGGTGGGCTCCATAAGCATGCTGAGTCCGGTTTCTCAACACTGGAAATGTGGGGAAAAAAACTTGAATAAGCCCATGGCATGGGCTATGTGAGAAATTCAACCTCGTGAAAGCCAAGAAAATAAACACCTACTGGAGTCCACAAGCTAGGTTAACTTCCTGCGGTCCAATATGAACTCTCTAGATCTGCCAGGCATGCAATTTTATCTGAATCCAACTTTTCAACCAACACCCAATGGCAATCTGATCACAGCACAATTTAAGCTGACCTCAACAGAAAATAATGAGCAACTGGTAGCAGGTTGTGCCGCTTGTCGGCCCCACCAACTTTCTTAGCGTGTGACAACCCAGACCGAGCTGAGTAGGGCTGTTCGAAACATGGTGACAGTTTTCAGGAGGATCATTTGGTCGAACTTGTGGTCACAATGCCACATGCACCAATACACATAGGAGTTCCCTTCACAGGGCCATCTTTATAGGTCCAGCAATAGGTCCAACGGACCGGTCAATGGACCTTGCTCCCTATGGATCAGACTCAACCCGTTGGTTTCAGTCCTGGTTCGGTCTGAAGGCTGTTTCACCCTGATAGGTTGGTAGAGTCAAATTTCATTTATGAGCCCCTAGCAGTCATTCTAGCCTAGTATAATCAGCTGAGATGCCGGCAGGATACTAAACAGCTATCTTAAGCACTTTCACAGCAGCGGAGTGGATATGGATTATACTCAGATTTTTTTCTTTGCATTCTCGTTCAAGTTGACCATTGACAAGAGAGAATTGGGAAACTTGTCAGTTGATAGAACACAACCAGTGCTAACTGCCATGACTGAACTTAAACCTCCAGCTCCAGACTCTGTTTGATTAAAAATAGAGTTCTGCTTTTCACCAAGACCGGCACATGTTAAGTTTGCTTGTTCAGCTCAAAAGAAAATGAATTGGTAATTGAAGTTCACTGTGAATCTCGTAAACTATAGTTAATCCTTGGTTAATCCTTCGTCCATATATGATAAACATCAACATGATTTAAATTATGGGCCAGGCGAGATGCTCGGAAGATTTCAGGGTTGCCAACTGGTACAGTATGTTTGATAGTTTCCTTCATCGCAGATCATCTGTGTTGAGCATGGGGGAAAGAAAATTAGCAAATAATCCTGTGCCAAGGTGACTCACCAAGACTTTCCAGCTCGAACATGTACCAGTGAGATTCAAACCCTGGACTGTTACAACATGGGGCACCATGCTTCCATGCTTTGCAGCATTAACCATTCTTTAATGAGAGTGTTGTGGTCCTTTCTCCATCCTCTCCAGCATTTCTGCTTCCTTCTCCTACTGCATCATGCACCATTTCTGACAAATCCTTGCGCATTCGCATAACTACGGACCAGCTAGGGACTCCGGAAATTCTTCGCAACTGGCCACAAGACCGCGGAGCAAATTTCAACCAAAATAGACAGCTTCAATCAATTGGTGTTGTATTATTATGCATCTTGACCCCTTCTGCTCCATTCTCCCTTTTCACTCAAATGTCTGAGGGTGCAGAAAACTACACATTGAACAGGATCCCCATCATTCGGACTCTCCGCATCGAGTGCAGAGACCTGTGGACTAACACTATCTGCTGAGATCTACCACTCCTGGAAGGTAAGTCGGGCCCGGACGGTTCAATATCCTGACCTTACCCTTCTAAAAATAGACGAACCCTTTAACTATGTAAAACAACAAGACATGCCATCACTATACTCTGGTGCAAGAATGGCTCTCAGGTGAAGATAAATCAAATGTAAATGAAGACATCACCCCTGCACAGAGCACCTCGGCCAGAGGCACAGAAGATCTGAGCGAGTATAATATTTGGAGCTGTCGTTTTTCTACCTGACATGGAGGTTGCTACAGCCAGTCATCATACCATGTACAGCTTGAAACATTAAAGGTAAATAAAGTGATGGGAATTCTGGAAATAGTGAACTTACCGAGCAACATTGGGTCAATGGATTGGCCGCAGAGTATGTGCTGACTGCAAGAGACTGGGTGCAGTGGAAAGGTGAATAACATGAGGAGCATTCAGCGGCGTGAAATGCAGGATTAAAAAAACATCAGCCTGACTAACAAACACGATAATTTGGGGGGTTCGGTGTATGGGCGAGCAGGAGACGAGAGGAATTGAATTATAGTAACCATTCCAAAAGAAAGCACAGGGAATAAAAAACACAACAGCTTGGTGTATTTGATCTGGCAGCTCTTGCTCATTGTAGCCGGGAATGGTATTGATCGGATCTTAAATCCGGGCATGGAACGTGACCACGGAATTCATGACCCAGAAATTTGAACACAGGATTTGAAAAAGAGCATAGAGTCCAGATGGATTATGGATAGAGCAGGAATCCCCAGAGCCCCAGGGATCGAAAAACAGTGGCAGGAAGCACGGGAAAATCCAACTGAGAGTGTCGGCGGTGTTGCCTTTACTGTACTTTGACATTCAATTCGACCGTCAAGTGTCACCTACCCCGTGGTCGATGGCGAATATTGCTATTTTGTCACGTGTCACTCACCCACTGGTCGAATGCACTTTTCATCATGCAGCCATCGAAATTTCTCAACATTGTGTCCATGACACATGAATCGGAAATTTCCGTTCTGCTGGTCGAAATTTTTGCTCGCATCACGCGAAATTTCGGCCGTGGTCGAATAGTCAAATCGGTAAATTGAGTCACTTGTCACCCCCTGGTCTGATTGAATGAAAAAATACATGAGAGAGGGGTATGTGGCTGCAGTTCAAAAAAATTGTTGAACTGCGGGGAAGTGATAACACTGGGTGAAAACAGGGAAAGTTTTGAGTGCGACCAAACGCTGTGGCGTCACGGGTCCCGTTTGACTGCCACACCGCATTATATGATATTAAGAGTACTTATGCAATCATTTATGATCAACCGACATGAGGTTTTCAAGGTGTGGTGAAAAGATATCCCAATCTAAGATTGGAAATGAAAATAGGGGCTGTGCTATTGTTTTCAGTGGCTGTGTTGAATGAAAATAGTGGCTGTCCTTTAAATCGGCTTCATATCTTGTGAATAAATAGTGGCATCCAATTTCACGAGCACGAATGCTAGTGAATGTGGATGATTCGATGAACGTGGAAATGGCTGGAAGCGATCCGAGGTGATCAAAGCGGGACGCGAATTGCCTTTTGGAGCAATAGCGCGTCTTAACTACCTCCGTCCATACATTGTTGCCGCCAGCTTCCCCCGTCGAGTCCCCAACGTGTCTTACACTCCAAGACTTTGCCATCCACCACTCCAGGTCACTTAGCTGCAGTCTGGCTCAGCTTGCGTAAATCCGTATCTTTTGAGACAGAAGTTACTTAAGTGGGCAAAATCACGGCGCATCAGTGCCCGCACCACCTCCAGCATGCTCGGTAGGCTATACCCCACCCCAATGTTGAGTTGTCCTGCCTTTTTCTGTTCCGGAGCGCATATTTTCAGAATTTTCGCTGAGTCTCTGGGTGGAACTGGAACCGAGGATGGGGTATTAAAGCTTGTGAGCAATTGCTCTTTTTTGCAGTACCCCAGCCCACAATGTCCGACCACCTTCATGGAACGCTAACGGAAACCTTCGCGATGCCGCCGACATGAAATTCTATGAGTCTGAATCCGACACCAGGCCATTGCCCGCGCCTTCTGCCTGTAAGGATCTCTCTACTGAAACTGTCCAATTTGCTAATTGCTATAGCTTCGTCAGATAATCCGCGCCATTCGAAGTACTCCACAATGCTGACAGGCTTGGCCCCATGAGATCCGAGTCTCGAAAGACCTTTCCGCCGGAAAATCGGGCAAGACTCTGTTGATGCTTATCCTGGACGTCAAACTCGTTGGTCCTCAACTCATCAAATGCTTCGTATGTATTTACATGTCTATGTATGCATTTTTGATAACAAGCTAATCATACCATTAGGGAGGGCACTTGATTATCGCAAGATCATCAACGACTTTGTGTTTGTGGGAAAGCACCGCGATCTGCGCCACCTCGATCTCACGGACATCATTGGGATGCGATCTCATTGGTTGCGGGGTGGCTGAAGGACTTTCTTGTGCCACCACCCTCATGTCTACGACTATGTAAAAGCATCCCGTTGTCTCATACATCCACACGATTTTCTGAGGTCTTCAAGATAACCTTTGTCTTTCCATTCACAATCTCTCTCTCTCTCTACTCCATCTGCACTTTGGAACGGTCTCATTGAGGCGCATCGCAAGCCCAGCAATTACTACCACAAGTCGGGTGAATCCCCGTACTATATGTGGGCGGCTCGTACGTGTTTTTCTTTTCCTTGGTTTCCTGTATTGACATCTTTCTTGTAGTTCTGGACCCCCGTATTTCCTACGAAGGCTTGAAACACGATTTCTGCCATGACGACGACGACCTCCTGAATGATCTCGAGGACGCAAAGACTAAGCTCGATGAATATTTCCGACGCAACTACACTGACACAGTCTCATCCACTCCAGTCCAGTCTACCTCCAGCCCTCGGGTTCAATCCACCTCGCGCATTCAGTCCTCCCTGCAGAAGGGTTTCACTCAGAGGTACCACATGCAGCCCAGTATTACTGCTCAGCCATGATTCTTAAAGGCAATAGACACCTTGCGCAAAAGCCATTGGAGCCATAACGTGGCTTATTTGGCGTGCACGCACGAATGGCTCCACCCGCCAAAATCTGACGTCAATGGCTGGTGGAGCCATTGGCATGGCATTTCTCGGCGGGTGGAGCCATTAGTTGTGCACATCAAAAAGCCACTGATTGGCTCCAATGACTGGTGCGCAAGGTGTTTAATACAAGTGTATGCCACACTCTCTAGATCTGTAATGGTCGAATCAAGTATTAGCTTATAGTGAGTGATCCAGTGCAATGTTGCATGTCCTAGTGATCACACTGTACAAGGACCGTATGCATGGCGTCTATATCCAGCTTCCCAGGTAAAAACAAATAAATAAAATAAAAAGTACATAAGTACGAGTTTGCCGGGCCGGCGCCTCGGCCATCACCCCAAAGTAGGTGCTAATATTAATTTACTTCCTTTTTATGTACAAAGGGCTAAATTATAAAGCAGTGTTTGGCTTCCTGAAAGGACCTGCCAAACACATGTGCCATGACCTGCATCAGTAAAACTACACAATTGGCTTTCGCATCTTCCATCTTTGAAAATGGTCTTTCGTCTTTCAAACTGATCTTTATGCACTTTTGTCTTGAGAATGATGTCTTTTGTCTTTGGCCCACTATCTTGGAGCATCTTTCGTCTTGCACTCCCAGTCTTATATCTTTGGGCTTTGTCTCGAGATAGGCCGACTCGGATATGAGAAAATTTGCAATGAAATACAATATTGTAAAGGCTTATCATTTCTGGCTGTCTCCCAAGTCTATGCCTTGACGTTTGCGGCGCCATTGGCGTGTCTCTTCATCACGGTCAACTTATCTAAAAATAATCGGTGAACAATTCCTAGAACCACGGAGTGCAAGGGAACGGACTTGGTTAAGCTTATCTCATTTGCAAATGTAACTCACAGGCTTGTATGCAGGGAAACCACGAGCGATTGGAGTCTGTTAGTGGCGGTGCACAAGCGGGGCACCCGGCGTTCGCAAGAAATCCTTAAGTCATTGAAACTCCGCTTAATCATGATCCGAGCACAGCCGAGCACGAATGGCGTGATTTGATGGTGGTTGCGCTGGCAGCAAGCGACGTCGCCTCTCTCTCTTTTCCCCCCTCCACGTCCACGTCCAGCCCTCCCTCCCTCCCTCTTCCTCCCCCGTCCTCTCCCTCCTCCTGCGCTCCGTCGCACTCCATGTTACATATGGCTCTCCCAATCTGTGCTATGTCGGTCTGCGGCATCTCGTCTTGGGAGCTCTCCCTGCTTGTCGTTCCATCTCCCGAGCCGGGTCGCAGCCTCTCATGCCCGTCTACACCTGGTCCAACTTGCAAGCCCCTCAAGCACTCCCTCCGCCGCCTCAAGCCAATCAAGATCTCCCCACAAGCCGTCTCAAGCCCACCCACTCCTTCCGATCTTCAAGCCCACGTCACGCAAACCCAAGCACATGCTGTCAAGCTCGCTGGATATTCGTTCCTATCTGGCCTTTTCCTTATGGTTCTCGTGTTCCTTTTTTTACCCCGTCGTTGATCGCTACCAACCTGCGGTCAAAGGTGAGTACATAGTCAATTCTGTGGTAATGCATTCAGTATTAACAACTTTCTTGCACCGTGCAGCCTTCCTCCTCTCCGCACCCTCTCCACGCCTTCCCTCCCAGCCACCCGGCCGCCCTCGTTCATCATCTATATCGTCGTCCGAGGACGACACGACTTGTCGGCACTCCGACAATGTGCAGCCGGGCAGGCGGTCGATGATACATGTACTGTAAGTAGGTGTGTAATGGTGTACTCTAGATAGCTGGATCCATAAATATATATAATTTTCTGCCCTTTACGTCTGTCTTAATGTGTCTTTTGAGCAACTTTCCGCATCTTTAAGAACATCTCGAGAAAGCTTGGGGAAAGCTGTACTGTGTCTTTGAGGTCTTGACCAAGACAGATGTCTTGTGTAAGACAAATGAACCTTATTTGTGAAAGACGCGGTCTTTGAGAAAAACACGTCTTTGGCATCTTTGGCGTCTTGGCAAAGACGCGAAAGATGCGAAAGCCAAACATGTAGTTTTACTGATGTGTCAGCGAGGCACCTGCCTTTCAGGTGCAGCAGCCTTTGCCCCCAGTGTCAAGGAGCTGGGGGATGCCCGTAATATGATTGTTGTGGTTTGAACCATCGTGGGATGTTCACTGATCCCCATCATCTAATGCACATCAACCCGGAACTCTGCAGCCCGGCTCCTGAATCTGACATCTGATATTTGACCCACCACGGGGAAACGCGAATATGTTCGAGATGGCAGAGGCCGAAGATGGCGCGATTATTTGGGGCGGGCAAGGGGGCGGGGATGTTTTTTCGTTGATTCTTTGTTGAAGTTTTTCCCCCTCATGACTTACTACGGACGGAATTTCTGACCCAAATAGGCCTGAAAATATTAAAAAAATCGACCGGCAGTCGCCGGACTTCCATACCTGGGAGGAATTGGTGGTATTTGTCAGAATAAACACTTGGTACTTGCGGTGACAGGTGATGCCCTGGGAACACTTGGTCGTAATAGTACAGTATGTAGCCTAGACCCTGCATCTGCTCATGCAGGCTAATGCAGGCTCATGCCTCACGAGATTGCCCGTTGATGGCCCTGATCGGCCCGAACCTCCTCCACACGTGGCGAACGTGGCAGCTGCCAACCCACGCGTCCGCCACACTACCCACCACTTTTCGCTTCTTTCCATCTCGATTCGGTGGTCCCGAGTTGAGTTACATCCTGTTACATCCTCAACAAAACTGAACAAACCGAATATCCCTGATATCTTCCCGGGAGAGTGAGTGATGCACGCAACTCGGAACTTCCGTGCTGAGAACTCAGAAATACGGCGATCGGTAAAATACAATCCCGCCGGCTGCGCCGCCTCGCTCCGTCAACTCCGTCGGAGGACCGCAAACAAAGCGACACAGCCCGATATGACTGGAAAGCGGTACAGTGGAGTAGGGAGGATGAAGTAATACATGAGTGCATGGCGGCAGCGCGCAAAGTGGTGGTGGTACAGAATGCGAAGTGCGAGAAGATCATGACCGGGCGAAAGCGAATCAGGGATAAATGTGGACATCAGGACCATCCGAGCGCTTGGCTCATGCGATTAATCGTGAGGGTTGTCATAATCTCCGTGACGATGGACAGCCCCGCGTGCTTGATGATAAGGCGTGCGTCGTGCTCGTCGGTGGGCACGCTGAGCTCCCAGACGGCGAGGATCGTGCGGCCCTCCACGAGCTGTGGTGGAGTTAGTCTCGGATGAAGATCGGGCTGGACTCGAGGCCCAGAAAACGGCACCGCCGCGATTTCCGAATGGGCGTTGGGATCACTGTCGGAGGGCGTATAACGCCTAAGAAGCACACCGTTACATGCAGTGCAGGGCGTTGTGACAACCAGGCCCTTGATCGTGGAGCCAGAACAGGCACACGTAGACAACGCCTCCCGAGGCCACGGCCACGCGACGAGAAGAGAGGCGTTCGAGACGACGTTTGAAAGGAATACACGCACCTCCATTCGATGCGGCGTTATTTTCCACTTATATTCCTTCCCGCTCTGGGCTGTGAAGTATCGCGACCTAATTTTGCGTGTGTTAGTGGGACGATGCTGGCCATCCGGCGCGGATGCGAGAAAATACGCGAGTGAGGATCAATGAGACGTACAGGCTGCCCTCCCGGTTCTCTCGCCGCATGTGTCCCATCGGAATTGAATGGCGGTTATTTCCGTACATGATGTACCCGGGTGACGGTGTGGGAGTCCCTGCGCCGTGAATGGATGCGTACGAGGCCACAGAGGGGCCGAAGTAGAAATACGCGGCATCGGGGCCCATCGTGCCAGGGTGGTGCTGCGACCAGACGGCCTCTCGCGAGAGCTTCACGATCAGGTTCGGGTTGTGCGAGGCCTGAGGCTCAGTTAGGAGCAGCGAGGAAAGGAAGCTCGGAGGCTTACTGGCGAGCTAAAACGCGGTTAGCCGGCGAAAATGAAGATTGCCAATGGAGCAAAACATACACGGTGAATGCAGCGCGACCCTCGAGGTCCCGAAATCGAGCGTTGAACGCGTCAGCGCCGTACTGGAGGAGGACGTATGTGTCTGTCATGAGCGCGTGGGTGGGGAAGCGAGCAGTACTGTGTCTTTCTCAGTGCTTACATTTACCCGGACAAGAACCCGAAATGGATTCACACGTGGCAGAATATATACGCCCCGTCCGGAGGCTGTACTCGATTGGTGTGTGCACCTACCCAAGTTCACAGTATCCGCAGGCATCCGCCGGTCTGAATAGCGTATTTATGCCGAACTTGACGATACGCCGATTTTTGCCTCCGAAATGGCATGATTGCCTTCGAATTTAAATCGTCTGAATCAGTGATAAGGGCTCTTGATACTGTCAGTCGTATTGGCAGAACGGCGCTCAGGCTTTTTCGACGGTTTCATGATGGATGATTTAATGTACCCATACCTTGTCTCATCTCGGCCCAGGAATTTCGGTTGAAAAAGCATGCCGAGTCCGGTGTCTTCGGACACGTTGCAGATTTTAAAACTGTTCATATATTTGGGGAGACCAATGCACCCGTGGAGCTCAGTAAGCTGTGCGGAACAAGATCAGAATATTCTAGTTGTTAAAGGGGCTCCCAAAATAATAGCTTGGCGGTCTCTAGTTCTAGTACGAAGGATCTCGCTGGATTCGAGCATTGACGTCTTCCGGAAATTCCTTGAAGTGCGGGACTCCTTGACCGCGCAGGAGCCCCGCCAGCCCCGCGGGCCGGGTCAAATACTCATCGCCACTGGCTTCGCGAAGGCCCCGCAGGTTTCATATCGTACAATTCCTCTGTACCGTGCGCGGGGGTGGCGCGCCGGGGCCTGATGACTCCAAGTAAAGACGTTCTTTGAGCTATCTAGATATACGGCAGCCATCCCGTCTAGATTCTCACAGGGTTCCACAGCGTCCAATACGTAGGGCGCGCTTATCAATTAGGCGCGCACTGACGCCCTCTTGTGAGTACGTGTTACATTCGCCGCGCAGGGAGCATGCTGTGATACCCATCTCATCTGGTGGCGCCAACACGGAGAATGGGCTAGAATGGGCCGCGGGAGTGCTGGCCGAGTGTACGCGATTGGCGGCTTGAACTTCACCCTGTGCCTTAGTGAAGAGCGATGATCGCACTTCGCGCCGAGATTGATCGGGGCGCTGAGTACGTTCAATTGAACATGCCAGGGCGATATATATAGATTTACCACCAAGAAAGGCTTTTAATTTCGCGCACTGGCTGCTGCTTGACGGACGCTAAGATTACCCCACCCATCCGCTGACGTTTCCACCAGTTCAACGGCGCTCTTGGTTTCTGAATTTCCGGGGCCACAGATGACGGCATTTCCCACCACGTAAGTAACATAACTGAATAGCGCACGGATTTGAATGAACCCTACATATCCACGGAATCGGCGCAAGCGCCAATCTTATCGGGGGCTTCAAAGATAAAGGAATATGCAATTATCCCGCTCCCCGAATTCAGAATATGGCGTGTTTCTCTGTGATTCATTGGGCTTCTACGGCGAGCATGAGTAATTGGCAGGGTCCGCTTGCGACCCTATTACGGCGCGCTGATCTCGAATATGAAATATTCTCATCGGGGTGTTCAGAGGTGTTCAGACTCGTAGGAATTAGTAATTAACATAACTTTTTTCTCGCAACGCGAAATGAGGGCGGGCATCCGATGCTTCCTCCTCAGTTCCCGCCCATCGGTAATCGCTTGGCTGGGCCAACCACATCTCATTACGCAACGTCCGCGGATGCGATCCCTCTGTGCAATCCAGCCGTGTTAAAATAGCGACGCCTAGGCGTATATATTCGCGCGCAGCTTCTGACATCACATTCAGGATGGGCATCTATTCCTGGTGCGCATCGGTGATCTCGGCATCAGTGAGCCGTGGACTCCTCACATGATAATCATAATGCGAGGACACGGGTTACCCCTCCCCTCAAGATTAATTTCCGAGAATCCGCTGGGAAACAGCCACGCGGCCGTCCTGTTGAGATACAGAAGAGAAGAATGATAATTATTGGAGGGGATTTCTACCAGTATTAATACTGTACAGAATATCTAGAATATTGAAGAACTATCTACTATAGCTGAGCAAGATTTCGTGAAAATATTCCAGACAGGTGTGGATCCCAGTAGTAGAGCATCAAACCGTCCCGTAAGTTACGCGCAGACGGGCCGTAAAAACGGTTACGCATCCGTACCGTCTGGCCGATTTCAAGCAGAAAATATGGTCGTTTTCTGACGGGTTATTACGGGTTAGCTGGATTCGTTCCCTGCACGCTTCCTTTCACTGATGCACGAGCAATGGTACATGGCTTCATTTGGGCCTCGAAATTTTCAGCTGATGTTATCTGGGCCAAATTTTACGACACGCACACAGTCTGAGCTGTTCGAACTTCACCGGGACCTGCATCGTGCACGTAGGATCGTAAGACCGGCGCTCTGTCGATGCAGTCCGCGGAGGAGAATGAGCGCACCAAAAATATTTAAATTAGGCGATCTGGGAGTCGAACCAGGAGTGCGAGATTTTTCAAAGCTGCGCTCCAAGGAATCCACCGATCCCGTTTCTATTAATTCGCGGTGACCTGGCGGGGAGCCCACCGTGAAGCATGTCCAGCGGGTTTTAGGAATCACGAGCCGCCAAGTTGTTGCCTTGGACTGTGAACTGGGCGTGGATTCATCGGGAGGAACAAGAGTAGGAGCATAGGACTCGGAGTAGGATCACCCAAGTCGGGCCGCAGAACACCGACTTGTATTATAGTTGCATTATGCATATCTCTGCGTCTGCATCTGACATTCTGAGTGTCGACAGTGGGTGTAAGTAACTGGATCGCAGAGGAAATACTGTATTTTTTCATTCAATCCAACCAGGGGGGTGACACGTGACTCAAATTACCGATGCGACCATTCGACCACAGCCGAGTTTTTGCGTAACACAAGCGAAAAATCCGACCACTGGAACGAAAATTTCCAATTTTACACGCCATGGACGTGATCTTGGGACATTTCGAGGGCTGCGTGACACGGAATGCCTTCGACCAGAGGGCGGGTGATGCGTGACAAAATACCAATATTCGCGATCGACCAAGGGGGAGTGACACATGATGGTCGAATATTGGTATTTTGTCACACATCACCCGCCCTCTGGTCGAAGGCATTCTGCATCCCGCACACACCCAATAAAGGAATATTTCTACTTAGGTAATAAGGTTAATTGAAAGTAGATAATTCCGTGCCACAATCAACCTTTGTAGAAAGTTTATACATTGATTTACTACGAAACTGCAGTCAAAAGAGCTTCAATCAGCAGCTGTTTCGAAACTTGTGTATTTATTCTTTGTCTGCAAGCTGTGAAAGGACTGGGAAAGAGCAACTTTCAGCAGCCCTTTCCGCCATATTAAAAGAAGGACTTTCAAATTCCTTTGTTCGCAACAAAGGAATTTTGAAAGTCCTTCTTTTATCATCCCTGAAAGTGCTGCAGAAAGAATTCCTTTTGACATTGTTTTCATAACTCACTGACAATGAATAAATCTCTTGCTTTCGAAACAGCTGGTGATTGAAGCTCTTTTGGTGGCCATTTTGTAGTAAATAAATATATAAACTTTCTACAAAGGTTGATTGTGGTACGGAATTATCTACTTTTGATTAACCTTATTACCTAAGTAGAAATATTGCTTTATTGGGTGTGGCAGCCCTCGAAATGTCTCAAAATCATGTCCGTGACACGTAAGATCGAAATTTTTCGTCCGGTGATCGATTTTTTTTGCTTGTGTCACGCGAAATTTCGGCCGTGGTCGAATGGTTGAATCGGTAATTAGAGTCACGTGTCACCCCCTGATCGGATTGAATGAAAAAATACAGTACACGGAAAATCAACTCTGGAGGCAGGTGGTGAGGTCGTCCTATCCCGGAGGAGGAGCAGGAGGAAAGACGCGAGACTCAGAAGCGACTTCAAAAGCGGGCTCGGCATGGGGTTTGGATTGCCAAAAAATGCACCTTTGTATGTTGAAACTTTTTTTGCAGAGGCCGAGGGACCCCCCACCTACGTAAGGGTTCTGTATGCTGCACGTGTCATCAAATTGCCTTTTCTGGAAGCGCAGAGTAGCCGTACAGCATCGATTTTGGTTCTCACAGTGCATCACACCCATCTAGTGCTCTAATCTGCATTATAACAATCCCTATAAGGCCGGAGGAAAGATTTTACTCGCAAAAGAAATATCAGTACATCTTTGAGAGTTGACGCTGATTGCCGTTGGCAGACCCATAGCACCCGGCCGAGCAGTGGTTGAGTCGAAAATTTGGTGAGCAAGGTTACCAAAGAGGATTATTGGCTCAAGGGAGAAGCCTGCTTGAAATGCGAAGACATTTATGGACCTCCCAGAGCAAGACCAGGTTGAAATACACACCTATGTAAAATGGTACATAACTTGCTTTTCACGGTCGGAGGGACCACCCCCTTTCTATATAAGGAAATTCCTTATATTCGAAGCCCCTTGTGCCGAGCTGTGCCGAGCGCATAGCCACTGATGCGCCATGCACCGACCCGACTCCACCCCGACTCCCTTCCGACTCACCTTTACGCGTAGGCCCGCACATCTGTTCTTCTAGTTCGTTCTCGCGGCGCTCGATAGAGCTTTAAGTAAGACATCGGCCGGTCCGGATGGGCGCGAGTCTCGGTGTGATTTGAGTGCGATGACCGACCAATTTGACGCCGTGCAGCGGCCGCCACCGGCGATGTGCAAAGCCCCGACAACATGGCCATCTCGCTCTCATCCCCCTCCCACTTCCGGCGCTTCCATTCGTACGTCTCCTGGTGCATGCCCTCCCTTCTCTCTTGTAGGGATTTCGACTCCGTTACACTACACGTCACATCACACAGACTTTCTACCTATATAAGACCGCTCTTATCTACGTAGAAGTCCAGCATTCCCAACAGAGCTTGTCCCGGTTCTGTTGCGTGCATCGTGAGCGGAGACTAGTGATGTGCGGGTTGGGTCGGGCTTGAAAGCCCGGGCTTGGGTCGGGTCGGGGCGGGCTTGGGCTTGAGAAAATCCCCGACCCGACCCGAGCCCGCTAGTAGGGCCCGGGTCGGGTCGGGCTTGGGCTTGGGCCCGGGCTTGACTGTGCTTTTTTGTTCACTGCATTCAAGTAAGTTTCGCAGCAGATTCGTGTCCTGTATATGATTACTCATTGTAAGTTTCATTCTGTAAATTTTGAACCCTCACAGACGGTTTTTCAACACCACTGTTTAACCATCAATCCATCAAAATGATTCCGAGACCTACTATCGCGACTTGCCAAGCCACAATCAAGGTAAGAAGACTTGCTGGGGATGCTGTATTTCAGTTTATCAATGTTGAACTGCCTCAATGTTACCATTTCATTTGAAAAATCCGACCCCATTGGGACTCACTGAGGCCCGGGCTCAAGCCCGGGTCGCGGGTCGGGCAAAATTCTGGGCCCGACCCAAGCCCTACCTGAGCCCTACCTCGGGTCGGGCCTGGGTCGGGCTTCAAAGCCCGACCCAAGCCCGGGCTTGGGCTTCAAGCCCGACCCGGCACATCACTAGCGGAGACAGGTCTTGTACATCAGCCCTCTCCCCTACATCTCTCCTGCCGTCCGCTAATTAGAGCGCTGATGCCACGCGCTGTCGTGAGTTGCCGCAATTTGTCGAGGAATCCACCGCGTCCTTGGCGTCCTCCCAGCCCCCTGCGTGTCTGCGCTGCTAGGCTCATGCGCAGTCCCGCCGGTCGACGTTACAATGCACGGCACCATTCACACCGTGTCTCGCCGGTCGTCGTTGGAAGATGAGAAGGGTGCGTGGGCACTGGGCCCCGCCCCTCGCCGCGTCCTCGACTGACCTGTTTTCTATATAGTTGCGAAGCCTTCCTCATCGCGTCCGCAGCAGAAGAGCAGAGCAAACCGCCGATATTAGTCGCGTCCGAGTATGGTACACATACCTAGCCCTCGACTCCATCCCATCCTCACGCCCATCCCCACGTCCAAACTCATCTCCCCCTCGGTCGCGGCGGCTCTATGCAGGCGCTGGCAATCCCATCGCTGCGATGTGATTGTGCACTCAGCGTCCGCACCACCCTCGTCCCGTATGCAGCGCTCGTTTCTATGTGGCGAGCTGTTCTCCTCCCCGGCTTCCCACCCGCGCTCCTTGCCTTCATGCATGGCTGCGCGCCCATGTCGCCCGTGGCGGGAGCACACGTCTATGTGCCCGGGACACTGCAGGTTGCCGCGGAGGACTCCTTGCCTCCGTCCCCGTGTACTTTTTGTTCGTTGCAGCGGCCCCCTTCCCCACATCGCTGGCCCCCCATCGCACGCCGCCTGCGTTGCCTTGTCTCCCACATAGTCTCTCCGGCGCCGCCGGGCCGCCGCGCAGTCGCGCGTTCTGCTACTCCATATGCGCTCCCGCAGGAGCTGCTCCCGTCTCTGCCCGTTAACCTTCTCTCCGCCGCCCACCCGACCAGCGCCGGCATGCTCGCTTCTCCTGCTTCTCAGTCCAACACCGCTCCTCGCTGCGCCCGTGCAATGCCTCACGCCGCGTTCCAACTCTTCCCCACCGCGACAACTCGATAACTCTGTGCCGCCTCGGGACCTCGCCAGATCTCGCCGCCCTCTTATAGACCCTCGCGGCGTTCCCGCCTCGCGCGTCGCTCCGGAGTACGAAGCACGGTTTGGGGAGCAGGCGTGAGCGCGCAGCGCGTGACGGCAGCTGAGTCTTTTGTTTGAGGTCTTTCTGCGTTGCGCGTGCTTGTGGGCAATGTGCATGTGCGCGGACAGTGTGCACACGCATGCGCCCCGTGGCCGCTCTGCGGAGTGCGTACATGTACGCAACGTGTGGGACGAGCAATCTTGCGATTCCGCAATTTTCCGATTGCCTGCGAGCGGGGCTGCGTTGAGCTCGTCGTGTCCGGACGATGACGATGTACTCGACTTTTCGTCCCGCCTGCCCCGCGTCCGAATTTCGAGGTTCGCGCGTATCGCGCGGCGGTTTCCAGTAGCGGCTGTTGCGCCAAAGTACGCATGTCCTTCCCGGCGCCGAGCTCGCGAGCGCTCCTGAAGAGCAGGTGTACCCCGAAGTGCTGGGGCCCGCGGTTTGCGGAGGAGGAGGAGCGAGGCGAGGCGCGAAGCGCCGAGCCGAGCGACGACGACGACGAGGGTTAAGTGATGGTGCTGGGAGGTGTTCGAGAGGAGGGGACCCGCGACGGTAGGGTGACCGTTTCGTCTTGAAGACTCATCAGGCGGCGTTTGTCCCTATTAGTCCACGGCGGTGTTTGCGGATGTTTTTGGCATCGGCAGACGGGCCGAAGTAGGGTTCGCGGAATCCGTGATGGACTCGACGCTCCCCTCAACTTCGCTCCAATATTTACGATAACCCATGTACGACGGTGCCAGCACGGCATCGACGTGGTCGTTCTCGGGATAAGGTAAGGTCTTCTTGAATTTCCCCATCAAGATTTAACTGAATTATCTCGTTAGCCAGGTCAGTGGCGGGAGAGTGAGATTCCTCGGCGGCCCGGTCAAGGGTCCAGCAATGAGGTTTAAAATTCGGTTCTTGATTTTTTATTGTCCGGAGGCCGGAGGCCTTCTACGAGTGCAATAGGTTCGTTCATCGAGATTCAATTGGAGTCTGAATTATTTTAACACTCTGTATTTTTTTCGAAATCTGAGGATACGCGGCGCGGAGGAGCGAGCGCGGCGCGGGGCGTCGCGCGAACGTCGGGCGCCGCGTACCGAAGATTGAGAAAAAAGAGTACTAAACATTCAGAGCAAGCCGCTCGTGAAATTTTCCAAGCGTATCACGGTTCGTAACATTGAACCGATCACCCAGCGAGACTGGTTTTTTGAACGAGGCCATGAATTTGAACTCGGGGTAGCCGACCTCGAGTTCTCCCCATGCTTCGTCCAAGTCTCGCGGTTTGCTTCCTCCTCGCGTCCTACGCTCGCCTGCGCTGAATTCTCCCGCTGCGCCGAGTCAGCGCGCACGACGTCTTGATTCGTGCGCTCTTGTTCCACGCCGGAGGCCCTTTCTGCCGCTCTCATGTTACCTGATGCCTGATGCTCCGTTCGCCCACTGTTGTAAACCCCGGCTTCACCTTTTAGGGTGTATTTCTGCGCCATGTGCATTCCTTCTTTTCTTATTCATTCCCTGTCCGAATCGTCCTTTCCCTCCCTTCTTTCGCTGTGCGGTTGGGTTCTCCTCCACTGGCTCCCCTTTATTTCTTGTCTTCCATCTTCCCCTGACTCGGTTGAATTCCTTTCTTCCTTGCTGCCCTCGGCTGTTTTCCCTGTCTCGAGAGAAATCAAGCTCGAGATTGGCGCCTCGCTGCGTTGTTTCCGGGTATGCGCTGAAGCTGCGGGTGATTTCGTGGCGAGGAAGAGATTATGTAGTGTGCACTGTACTGTCGTTCTCGACTTCTTTCTCTACCTGGCTGCTCTCTCAGGCTGTTCCCTCGCTCCTTCCTTCCAACCATCGTTTTGTTTACCCCTCCATCGGAGATAATGTTTTGTGGATTGAGCGCGGCGATTGCAATTCTACTTTTCACGACCCGCTCTAATCTCGCATAGTGCCCACTGTTCGCGCACGGTGTGGGCATCTGTTCTGCTCGGGGTTGCCGGAGTCGTCTTCGGTAACCGTCATTTAATTCTATCATAGGCGGTTCGGCAAGCTCAGCTCGACTTTGGCTGGAGTACAAAACCAGAAAAAGAAAGGGAAAACTGTCGAGCCTGAGTCAAACGGGCATTGAACGGGCAACTCGTGCATCGATCGGCTCGCGTCGAAGGCATTGCATGTGCGCATCAATCCGATATCACTCAATTTGAGCTCGAGTATATGTGTGCTTCCTGGGTTGGAGTTCAAGACTCGGCATGGCAGAAATATATTGTCACAGTGTGATATTGGGATGACAAACTTGGGGGTAATGGCCGTGGCCCGGCCCGGCAAACTCGCACTTATGGGCTTTCTCTTTTTTTTTCATAATGGAGTTAGAAAAATAGGACCAGTAGCTTCCCTGAAGCTTGACGGCTTGTGTCTTTCAGTGATTATATTGTGCTACCTCGAGCTCAATGTGTGCTGTTTAGTGCCGTACAGCACGAGGAATACAATACATACTAATTATGTCCTCCGGACCCTCCTGCTCCGCGCTCCTGGCAAGACATTCACCCAGAATTCAATCGGATGGAGCAGGTCATGACGGTGCTATGGCACGGTGATGCGCACACACTCGCAGCCTGCGGGCGGCGCGCTTACGTTCAAGATTCAGCCGGGCGCGTCCGCCCGTCAAGCCCTGCCCCTAGGGCCTACTTGCTCTCGCCGTCGGCGCTCGCGGACACCTTAACCGATTACGATGGCAAGGAAAAGGGAGACTATCCTCCCTGTAACGGATATGCCGACGTTCGGCATCTCGGCTGCATCCGAGTTCAACTTTAGAACAAGGTCGCCGCTGCGGACCTTGTTTCATTTATTTGTCATCATTCATAAGTACAATGTAGCGTAGCTTTTTAGAACAAGGTCGCCGCTGCGGACCTTAGTTCATTTATTTGTCATCATTCATAACTACAAGGTAGCATAGCTTTTTAGTTATATTTACAAGGACACCAGAATAGTATTTAGGTAGACAGTTGGTAGATAGTTCTTTAGTTTTCTGGAATCCAACACTTCACCCACTCAGCTTGTGTTTGATCTACTTGGTTTCTAGACAGCTCGCGCCGGGTCCCTACCCTCTGAATTATCGGGACCTCACAATCCTCCCCAAGTCGTCCTCGGGCACTGTGCCGCCAGAGTACCCGCACGACATTGAGCCTGCATACTCCCCGTCGGGGCCGTTCCGCCCCTCAACGTGGTCTAGTGTTGCCGCCAGCCAAGCCGATCAATTTCATAGAATTGAGATATCACCTCGGATCAAATAGAGATAATTCTAAGGATATTTGTGTAGAAAGAATACCTTAAAAGCAGCAAGGTCTCCCAGTGGCACAAGGCGATCCACAGAGCCATTGTACAGATATTTGACCGGCTTCTAAACAGCTCGAATTTTAGCCGTTTAGAAGCCGGTCAAATATCAGGGCACCGGTTACACCAATTCCTTGGATCCAAAGGTACGCCCTACGGCTTTATAAGGGATGCATCTTCCAAAATATTCCCAGAATTACCGCAATTTTATTGCGAGCTAAATATCATTTTTTTGAAATTGATCGGCTTAGCCGGCGGCAACACTAACGTCGTGGTCCACCCTCCCAGTCCCGCGGCGCCTTGATGGCGCAGCTCTCTCTGTTATTGTGATCTTTGTTTTCTTATGTGTGATTTTTAGCCTCATGCTCCTTCCTCTGAGATCCCCCTTCCTGCAATACACCATGCTCTCGTACACTATGCCACTCGATCGATTGTTTGTGTTACATGAATGTAAACTTATCGATCTAATTCCCAGCACGTCCCGCATTTGACCAATCAATCAAGACACATAAAAGGATGCAGGGGAGCCAAAATGAAGATCCTGACCTTAATTTCTTAAAGAACAGAGAATGTGTATCACCAGACTCGAACCTGCGCGATGAGCAACAATTCATTCCATAACTCAGGCACAGCCACTGTAATGTCACAAGAAATGAAGGGAAATTAGTGGCTGTCCTTTAAATCCCGTTCAACACAGCCAATAGGAAGACTAGCACTGCCACTAAATCTGTTACACGAATAGATCTGGGACACTTTTCGACTAGGTCTCCAAAAGCTCATTGTTGGTGATTTAGCCGAAGCTTTAAGCTTGACACTTGCGCTGTTAGGCGACTGGGTAAAAATTCGTAAGGTGCTGAGGCTAACTACTACAGCTTATATACCTATTACTATTGTATCTAGAATATTCTACTGAATTCTGAGTCCTTCAGTTGCTGACGGAGAAAGCTCAGGCTGACTGATGTCGGCCGATCGGATCACTAACTGTGATGCGGCCATCAATCTCCAACACTCCTCCTCGAGCGGCGACATCCATCAGTATGCAATATTCTCCGAATCACTGTCCTCCTCCTGTCGCGCTAGATGGGCTTCATCCTTGGCATTGTTTGGACATCTGTTGCTCATGTGCCCTTTGCCTCCACAAGTCCAACATTCAACTTTGGAACTGTTCACTGTGGACTTTCCCTTGCGCAACGGACAACTGTCCTTCCCGTGACCTGTCCTCTGGCAATTCGAGCAAACTTCTCGTGCTGCAAATGCGGTGGCGGGCGCATCTTCCCTCTCCTTTCCTCGGGCCGGCTCCTGCCGTAATTCCTCGTTAATTAAGCGAGCGATAACTCCGTCGCCTGTGAGATTCTCCGGTGGGGTAGCGTCCAATGACACGATGAGGCTATTGTAGCTGTCGGGGAGACCTTGGGTGAGCACCAGGATTACTTCTTCATCCGAAATCTCTGATCCCAAATCCGTGAGTTTCCCTGCAAGCTCCTGTACTTGGTTGATGTAGGACTGCATTGTTTGCTCCTCCTGTTTCGACAGGCCATGGAAGCGGCGGCGCAACGTCATCCGGGTAGCAAATCCGCGTGATTTGTGGACGGTTTGGAGTTTGATCCAGATTTTTGCGGGATCATCCATCTTCGTATGGATCAACTGTGAATCCTCCACCTTTAAGACAATTTCTGCCTTGGCCAACCTCTTCCTCTTCTCCCACTTCTTCATTGCGGCAGACCCGGAGGCAGCAGCTGGCGGCTCTGCTGATCCGTCCACCAAATCCCATAAATCCATCTTTTCCAGCAGCATCTCCATGCGGTATGCCCACATGTCGTAGTTGCCGAGATCATTTAACTTGTCGAATTTATCTGATCCCATATCAGAAAACTGCGGGCTTTATCCGAAAGCGCGACTTCAAGAATTCCAGGTGCGGGCCTAACCGAGGCGCGACTTCAATGCAGATCTCAACGGAGATGCGACTTCACTGCGGGCCAACACGGCGCGACTTCAATACGGATCTCGACGGGAGACTCCAGTGCGGGCCAATCACGGCGCGACTTCACTGCGGATCCCCACGGGGATGCGACTTCGATGCGGGTCTCCTCCTGGGACGCGACTTCGGGTGCGGGCTTCTACAAGCGCGGCTTCGGGTGCGGGCTCTACGACGAGCGCGGCTTCGGGTGCTGATCTCCTGGAACCGAGATGCGGTGAGAAAATGCAAGCTGACGAGTTTTGTTGGTGATTTAGCCGAAGCTTTAAGCTTGACACTTGCGCTGTTAGGCGACTGGGTAAAAATTCGTAAGGTGCTGAGGCTAACTACTACAGCTTATATACCTATTACTATTGTATCTAGAATATTCTACTTAATTCTGAGTCCTTCAGTTGCTGACGGAGAAAGCTCGGGCTGACTGATGTCGGCCGATCGGATCACTAACTGTGATGCGGCCATCAATCTCCAACACTCATTTCGATTGATTATAAACGATTACATAAGTACTCGTAAATGGGCATTGATCATGGAGATGCGGACCGTCCCCTTAGACAATCTCCCGGGCTGTCGAATCTTCCCTGGGGTGCTTCGCAGGCAGTGTGAGCCGTATTGACGGGCTGTCTGGGTTCTCTGTCCAAATCGTACCAATCTGATTCCTAACAGCTGAGCAGATGATCAGGTTCACACGCACAGCCAGGATTTTGGTGCTTAACATCTCTACCTCCTACCTCCACCATCCATGGACAACGAGCCTCGAATCGACGATGAAATCCACTCCCCGCAGACAAAGGGCGAAAAACACGATCAGTTTGTGCCCCAGCTTCTTCTCCTCTAATCGGTCCTCACCACACTCTAGGTTCACGGGCGCCTTTTTTCCCCAGGCGCAGCATTTCGTCGTCGCCGGGGGAAGCTTCAGCAGCACCAATATCACTCAGGTAGCCCCCGATCCTCCTTCCGGTGAGCAGACACCTGGTTCCCGGATCTAGCTTACGCGCAATGGGCAGATTTTTGCAGGTTTCCGATAGGGGATCTGGATCTTCGCAATGAGATACAACTGGTGAAATCTGGTGAAGTGTTGTACCGGCAGCAAGGACGGCGCTCTGCACGGCGCATGTATTCTGCACGCATTCACGGATCTGCATCGGACATGACAGTGGCACTGTATCAAGGGGACAATGCGGAGGAGGTATGTTGGCATCTTTTTTCCTTGGCATTGTATGCACTGTCTCTGGGACACAGGAATGGCGGGAGCATATTTCGCAGTATTCACGGCTTCGGTGAGCCCACTTCCCTGTTTATTTAGAAAAAACCGTGATCTTAATGCGACAGTGCAGTCATCCGAATTTGGTGCAGCTATTTGGGATGGCAAGTGCGTGTGGGATGCACGCTGCAATTTTCAACGAGGGTTCGCATTGGATTTCTCGTCAAACCGCACTTCCTGGTTGCGATGGTGCATTAGAATTAATCCCAGCGCAACAATTATTGGAGAAGTACAGTGGGTCTCATTTGCAGATGGTACACCTCTGGCATTTTCTCGTACGTCGTAGTCCTCTCTGCTCAATATGGTCATCCAACTTTTCACAGCAGACCGAATTCAAGGTAATGGTAGTCTATAGCAATGGTGAATCAGACTTGGCCAACGGACAAGGTTGTAGGAAGCCAGCGGATATAGTCGATCTGTATCGGGATATTTTCTGGTAAATTGCTCAGCTCAACACTTCCACCCTGCGTCTCACTACATATCTCAGGAGTCAACAGACTGCACAATGTAGATACGGCCTTCAACCGGTCGCCTCTGCATTGATCCCACGGCCAGTGAGGATAGCGGGCTCTATCTTGATTATTTATTCTGGGACGCACCGCTTTGGGACGCGCCGCTGTCGTCCACCCTATCGGTTCTTGAACCCCTCGAGAACTACAAAATCGTGGATTCACTTTTGCTGGACCGTTATCATCAAATTTGTGACATGTATTTCCGACACTATCGCCAGCTCTCAATTTCAACGAATACATCGGTGCACCTTGGGGCCGTCATCTCCATCCCCCCTGGCTCTGACATCGACCACGCCAACGAGATCGCGTGCATCCCGGACTTGCAGATCAACGATTGGGGTTGGAGAGGGTCTACGCAACCATCCCTGACGGTTTTACAGAGTGGGTGGACTCGGTGTTTCCCTTGTCTTTGTCCCATCTTCCTCTGATAATGGCTGGGATGGGAAGGGTGGACTCCTCCGAGGTCTCGGATCACTATTTTTGTCGCAAAATTTGCATCCACAATATTTGGAGCGGTTGGGCGGCCAGGAGATGGCTCTCCCAGGCGAATCACATCTTTCATTGTCTGGGTATAGCTTCCAACCACCGTGATTATAGTATGTCCACCGTCAAATTGGTAATCTGATTCTGACTCAGACTGCTGTTTGTACCAGCTTTGATCGACGAGGCTGAATATGAACTGAAGATATCTGACTGTGGTAATGCCATGCCCGCTGGATATCTATTTCTATGTCCCTTGGTGGACCTGCAGCTGGATATCCCTTCACGTTTTTGCCTTCCGGAATGCCCGGCGTATTGGTCCCTCGATCTATCCGGCGCTCAGCGCTTGAGTATGGAGGAGGCGGGACAACTTGGCTTTCCCATATTCAACATAGAACTGGAGGTCGGGGGACAGTCCTGGGACGAGAGTGTTTACAACGGGATCCGTCAGTTCCATCAAGCTAAAGGGTTCGATCCTGACAGCCAGAACATCGCTCGTGAGCTGGGATATCCACTTTTCAAGATATCGAAGGAGCCGGATGGGCCGTTTGCGTATGGTGAGCTTGCGATTGTGCTCCCAACATGTCTTGATCCTGATGTTTCACAGTGGAGGAGATCTGGGACGACCAATCTGAAATCCAGACAGTCCCAGACAGCGAATCTCTTCAAGAGGCAATTCACAGAATCTCTGGTGCGTGCTCAGGTCGAAAATTATTCAGGGGTCTACGAGTAATTAATTACGCCAATTTAGGCCCGAATCTATCGCCTACTGAGAAAGGTGCACCTCCGGTCGACAACGCAGCAATGGTCATGCTGCCCAATCACTGGAAGATCATTATCAGTGTGCAGTTTGCACTGATTCTGACCCTGGGTGCACTTTGGTTGTGTGATGGCTTCCACTAGTACGATTATGTATCGGCTTTCCTTCTTCTGCCCTTTAATGAATGTCTGTTCGTGCTTTCGGTATATTTGAAAGTCCGCCATTTCCGAACTACGCTGGCTGATCATCTACAGGCTGCCGTGTTCCGAGCATTCGCGGGGAAACTAAGTCTGTTCCAGGCAGCAAAAAAATCAGCGGAGGTTAGCGTGAATATGGCTCGAGCTCGAATCGAACAGGCGTCTCCTGCGTCGTAAACACGCGCATGGTTCCACAACAGTAAATGCAGGTGCGGACCACCCGCTATCGAACCGACATACAACTCGCTTTGAACCTAAATAGATCCGAGCTTCCATTAGGATAACTTGGGGGCATGGTAGCACTAGTCGCAGAAATACATCGTGGTATTGGGGTTGCTGGAGATTGAAAATAAATGTGGGGTGAATGTATTCATGATCGATGTGCTTGAGACAAGAAGAAAGCAAGAGATGCCTTGAGCTATGGCTTGACCCCGAGTCGAAAGGGTGCGTCCTTCATGGGGGGAATCCTGCAGGACGAGCTCAACAGGATGTAGGTGCAGACCGTCCGCCATCGAGCCCTTCATATGCCAGGTTGGTAGTTGCCTGCATGTGAGTCTTTTGATGCCGTGTTAAACGAAGATGTGCGGGATGTGGAATAAAAGCTCCGGAAAACTAGGGAGAGTGGCTCGGGCCAGAGTTGTTGAGCGGGAAAGTCCGTTTCGAATTCAACTGAGCAGGTGGTCGTCCGCCATCAAGGCGAGTTCAGGGATTGAAGATACATCCATGGTGAGCGGGTTTGTAACTCGTGACTGCACAGAAATGGGTAAAGCCGGCGAGATGGAAGGGGTGAAAATAAACGCGATACATGGTGGATCTGAGTTGGTGGGAGAATGTGAGTTGAACAATGGAGGTAGGAGTGTGTGTGAATCAGATGACTGGAGAAAGGGCATTACGATACCCAGGCATAGCTTCGGACAGGGATCTCCTGTCAAAATTGAATTGCTATCGGATGCAAGTGCGGAATCGAGCCGATGCCAGAGTAGTTCCGTCTCTGAATACATGCACATCATTTTTGGGGAGATACTCAAGGCTTAGGGTGACAGATGTGTTCGAGAACTGATACCAGGCTGCATTGGAATCCAATATAAGTGGGGAAGTATGGGGTAGATCCCATTGTGGCATGCCCGTGGTGGAAGTGAATTGTGATATCCGTTGACTTCTGTGCAGTACTTGGGAGACTGGACTTGAAGGGAAAAGGAATCGATTGTGCAGAACCAGAAGGGGCATTAACAGACAGTTTTTCTGGCGATCCGTTCCCAGGCTAGTTTGCACCTAAGCACATGTAATACTGAATGTCAAAAGGGGAGTGATTCTCGCCTTACACCAGCGACTCGGAGTCGCCAGTGGGATCTCTAAATATAAGCAAAATGCCAATACTTGCGAGAGTCCGCACATGCAAAGAGGAGTGCGGGCCCGGCTCGGTGGAAAAGAGTGTAGTATTGGTGCAGGACCATTTGTATGACGAGAGCCCGAGTCGAACGGGGTGCCCCGTGTAGCCTGGGGGAAACCGAACCAAGTTATGAAAGTGCGCACCGTGCGCAATCGGACCAATACGAGCTAAGTGAGATACAGACAGATCCGGCGGAAGCAGCGGCGTCGGGAATGATCCAGGGACCAGCGGGTGCGGGGCGCGTAAGGCGGATTACGGGGTGCGCTGGGGGCGATGCGGCTCCGGATGAGGATGCGGAGGCAGATAAGCTGCGGCGCGGCTTAGCGACGTTTGTGGTGGGCGCACGCCAGAACGAGACCAGAGTCGCTGATACGGCGAGGCGGCATCGATCGCGATCAAGCCAGCTACGGATGCCATCAACCCCAATTAAGACTGCCGCTAGCGATCCCGAAGCCCAAGGACCGCATCGAGTCCATCCTACTTCTAGCGACCCTCTGCACCACCTCGCCGGCCCGTTAGTCCCTCGTCGCCGACGCTGCGTCCAACGACGTCACCGACGTCCTCGCCACTCACGCCCACCCGCGCGTCGTGCCGCCCTTTGCGCGCGTTGTTTCTCTGGTGCCACCCGCGGCATCCACGTCCACTCTCATCACTTCACCTCCCTACTCCGACCGGTCAGAGCACGGGCAGGCCGCTGTACACCGAAGACCCTGCTCCTCATCCGCGCTGCTTCCCTTCTCCGTCTCATGCAATCGCACTGCACGTCCTGGCTTTCTCAGGACATTGCAGGATGACGATGGAGGGCTGGATTGGGTATGTCTCTTCGCGCTTCGTGGTGGTCAGTGTTCTGTATTCTGCGTACTTCCCTCTGTTTCGTGGCGGGGCGCTGCGTTTCCGGCGCATTGCTCCCGCTGCTTCACGTCTCTTCCTGCGCGACAGTGTCTGTTACAAGTTCTGCGCGACAGTGTCACTAGCCCTGCGCGAGCCCCTGGTGTACCCGCGACTCGCTGCCTCGCCCCCTACCCATGCCCATGCGCAGTCTACGGCCGCTCGCCCAGCGCGCTGATAGAGCGCTGTGCTATTCTGCCCCAGTGCGAGATCTAGAGCGAGCATCGAGGGCGCGCTGCAGCTGTCCACGACGGCTGTCACCGAGGGTACGGCGCCGTGTCCCTGATTCTTGTCAACTCACCCCCCTCCCTCTGTGAGCAGGTGCTGGTGCACTGCCTTTTTTGCTTTTTGCCCCTCGGCCAAATATGCTGCGTTTTGCACCACTGATGCATCGTACGCAGAAATCGCGGATCCTTCGGATATCGGCGCGGGCTATTCGGGCCTGCTGCGCCCGTTACGCGCATTGCGCGCGCCTGCTCAACCGCGCGTATGCTGCTCCACGCGCTGGAGGAGCAGGGTTATGCGGGTGTGTCCAGCCTTTCTTCTCAGCGTGCCCTTCCGATGCCGCCCGTTCCCGCTCGCTCCCTTCGCCCCTCAGTTCTACAGCCGCTCGGCCTCGTCCCGCTAACGTGGGTATCTGTGCCCGCTCTTGCCATCTTCCTCCCTCTTTCTTCTGCTTTCTTCTTTCTATTCCTTCCTTCGATTTGGCCGTCCTCATCCCTTCCTGATCCCTTATCCCTTATCCTTATCCTTACTGATCCTTTCCTATTCATTCTTTCGTGCTGTTCCTTCGTATTTCTATCCCTGCGCTTCATTTTTCTTTACCCCGAGCGGACACTGGGTCCTTTCGCTGACTGCATACGTACTCCCCCGTCCGCGACCTGAGTGTCCGTGCGTGCCTCAACTTGTTGATGTCTTCAATGATCCGGTCTTCCTATTCGTTCGGGCTGTTCCTCCGCATGTTTGCGCTGCTGCTGCTTGTTTCTACACCCTGTGCCTCATTTTTCGTTTACCCCGAGCGGTCAAACGCTGGTTTCCTTTTTTAACTACACTCCTTCTTCTGCGGCCCGAGTTTAGCGGGGAGGCGAGCGGCACATCGACGCGCTGCTCAATGCGAACACCACCCTGGTTTGTGTTCACTTCTCCGTTCGCATTCCCATGGGAAATTGAGAGGTTTCTGGCCGCCCTGAAACGCTTTGGAAATATTCCTGAAACAATAGTTTCAGGAGCATGGTCACGTGAAGTTCCATATAAGGCAATTCACGTCACCTTAGTGCCTGAAACTAATAGTTTCAGGAATGTTTCGGGGTGGCCCGAAACTTCCCAATCTTTGGTGTGATTTTCGCGGCCGGTATTCGGATTGGGCCGGACCTTTCTTGCAGCGTTCGCAGGCGCTGGAGCGGCCCACTGTGCTCCCAGTGGGCTGTAGTTGCAATCAATATTAACGCCGACCGCTAGCATTTGATTCGAGGGTGGGCAGGGAGCATCTCTGCTTTTACCCAACAAGCATCCGAACGTGAATGAGTGGAATTTTAGTTACGAGGTCCTTTCCCTCGACCTTTCCCCCCTGGGACTCGCTCCGCTGCTTAGTTTGGTCCCTTTGCGCGAGCGATGTTTCCTCGAGGCCTCTCTCTTGGACCTATTTCCTTGATGCCTTTGAGTTGTTCTCTTTTTCGTAGGGCCGATTCGAATAAAAAGAGTGGATACTGGCTCGACCCCGAGTCGACCAGGTAGCCCGTTTCGGATCCCACATCAGGTGAGTTCTATTTTTCTTACGGTTGATTCGAGCGGCAGAATTTCTTCAGACGATGGGACGGAGGCGCGCTGTACTGTTCTGTCGATCTTGCCCGGTGTTGGGGCGCGGTGTGAGTATGCACTACTGTATCCCTGCTTACCGACACGGGCTTTGAGGTGAGGTAGAACACAAATCACGAGGAAGTACGCGGATTGAACAGGGGGTATAGACACTTCATCTGTCCGAAGGCAACGTGAGACTGGCCCACCCGCCATGATGTATGATCATGACTCGTGTTTAGCCCGATAATGTCAGCTTCCTGGAGGATAGGTTCGCCGCATAGCGGCAGAAATACATCGTGATATTCGGAGTCGGGGGAATGTGTTCATGATCGAGTGTGCTCAACAAAATATGAAAAAGTAATTGAAATGGTATGGCTGCAAGCTTGAGGCCGGCATCCGACACAGGGAGACGGACGGAATGTTTGATGCGTGTCGACATCTGCCGGGCTGTGGAATCTTCCCTAGGGTGCAGTGTAAGCCGTGTGTATTAAAAGGCTGTGTGGGTTTCCTGATCACGACTCCACTCCCCGCAGACGACGGACGAACAACGCGATCAGTCTGTGCCCTAGCTTCTTCTCATCTAATTGGAGCTCATCAGGCTCTAGGTTCACGGGCGCCTTTTCCCCCAGGCGCAGCATTTCGTCGTCGCCGGGGGAAATTTCAAGAGCATCACCAATATCACTCAAATGGCGGCCCCTGATCCTCCGTCCGGTGAGCAGATACTTGGTTGCCGGAGCTAACTGACGCGCAATGGTCAGATTTTCGCAGGTTCCCGATGGGGGACCTGGATCTTCGCAATGAGATACGGCTGGTGAAATCTGGTCAAGTGTAGCGCCGGCACGGAAGGTGCTCTGCACGGTGCATGCATTCTGCGCGCATTCCGAATGGATCTTCATCGGCCATGACCGTGGCAATGTATCAGGGCGACAATGCGGAGGAGGTACGTTGATATCTTCCATCCTTGGGATTGTATGCACCTTCTCTGGGCCACAGGAATGGTGGGAGGATATTACACAGTATTCGTGGCTTCGGTGAGCCTACCTCCCTCTTTTTTTAAACAAATCTGCGATCCGAACGCGACAGTGCAGGCATCCGAATCTTCTGCAGCTATTTGGGATGGCCAGTGCATGTGGGATGCACGCTGCGATTTTCAATGAGGGTTCGCATTGTATTGTTTCTCGACCCGTGCTTCCTGATCGCGATGGTGCATTAGAATTGATTCCAGCGCGAAAACTGTGAGAGAAATACAGTGGGTCTCATTTACGGACGATATATCTCTGGAGTTTTCTCGTACGTCAACCGCTTCTCTGCTCCATATGGTGATGCAACTCTCCCCAGGGTACAGAGTTCACGGTAAGGGTAGTCTAGACCCATGTTCATTCAGACTTGACCAATGGATGAGTGTGTAGGAAGCCCGCCGATATAGTCGATCTGTATCGCGATACTCTCTGGTAAATTCATAAGCTTAACAATCTTCCACCCTATGCCTCACTACATATCTCCCGATCTCACGGCACTGTACAATGTGGATACGCCCTTCAACCGGTCATCTCTGTGTCGATCCCACGGCCAGTGAGCATAGTGGGCTTGATCTTGACTCTTTACTCTGGATGGCCCCGCCACTCTTGTCCACTCTATCGATTCTCGAACCGCCCAAGGACCCAAAGATTGTGGATTCAGTTTCGTTGGACCTTTATCATCAAATTTGCGACTGGCATTTTATACACTATCACCAGTTTTCCACGGATATGTCGGTGCAACTCGGGGCCGTCATCTCTGCCCCTGGCTCTGACATCGACCATTCCGAGGAGATTGTGTGCATCCCGGATCAGAAAATCGATGATTGGGGTTGGAGCGGGTCTATGGAAGCACCCTTGGTGGTGTTAGAGAGTGGGTGGACTCGGTGTGTCCCTTTTTTTCTTGGTCACATCTTCCTCTGATCATGTGTACGATGGGAAGTGTGGATTCCTCCGAGGCCTCGAATGGCTATTTTTCTCGCCGAATTTGGTCCAACGACGGATACGGGCGAGAGAGAGCATGGCTAGCGCAGGCGAATCACATTTTCCATTGTCTCGGTATAGCTTCCAACCACGATGATTATAGTACGTTCACCTTCAGATTGGTAACCTGATCCTGACTGCTGTTTGTACCAGCTTTGATTCACTGGATTGGATATAAATTGAAGATATCCGACAGTGGTAATAGCAGCCCCCCAGGATATCTATTTCTATGTCCCTTGGTGGATCTGCAGCTGGATATCCCTTCATTTTTTCAGCTCCCGGAGTCCCCGGCGTATTGGTCCCTCGATCCATCCGGCGCTGAACGCCTGAGTACGGAGGAGGCAGAACAACTCGGATTTCTTATATTCACCATTGAAATGAACATCGAGGGACAGTCCTGGGATGGGAGTGTTTACAACGGGATCCGTCAGTTCCATCAAGCTAAGGGTTTCGATCCGGACAACGAGGACGTCGCCCGAGAGCTGGGCTACCCACTCATCAAGATATCGAAGGAGCCACATGGACTGTTTGCGCATGGTGAGCTTGCGATTGTGCTCCCGAGATGTCTTGATCCTCATGCTTCACAGTTGAGGAGATCTGGGACGACCCATCCGAAATCCAGAAAGTCCCAGATAGCGAACCTCTTCAAGAGGTGGTTCACAGCGAATCTGGTGCGCTTTCAGATCTAAAACTATTCAGGAGTCTGTGACTAATCAACGATGACAACTCAGGCCCGAATCTATCGCCTACTCAGAATGGCGCACCCCCGGTCAACAACGCAGCAATGGTTGAACTGCCCAACCACTGGAAGATCATTATCGGCGTTCAGTTTGACTGATTCTGACCCTGGCCGCACTTTGGTTGTGTGATTGATTTCACCAGTAGGATTATGTATGGGCTTCCTTTCTGTTGCCCTTCACTGTAGTTATTTCTGTCTGCCTACCCGGCCGGCCTGTTTGAAGCTCTGTCATCTGACTTTGTACACCAAATATATGAGCCTACTGGGAGGCGACATCCAGAGTTTGAGGCTAGGGTCGCGGCATCGCAATACTAGTTGACAAAATACAGTGTGAGGCTGGCGGTTGAATGTGAAGTAAATGTGACCATCATTAAGTGTGCTCAAGAGCTAGACTCATAACCAGTCTGCCTACAACTGGCAAAAATGTGGCAAGCACTTTGCCGTAGGCAGACTGGTACTATTCGGAGCTGTCAATTGAGACGGGCCTGAGTTTTGATTTTTTAGGCGGTGCCGATCACGGCATCCGATGGCTGAGCTTTGCCATCAATTTCGATGCAACTTCAGGTCTATTGCACGGGCCGCCCACATACCTTGAGAAAATTCCAGTACTAACGAGAAACGAAAACGAAAACGAGGCATCTCACGGCACGATCATTCAGCCATGCAGGCCATCAGTCTGTTGTTGCCACAGTCTCGCGTATTTGCGGCAATCCGGAACAGCTGCCGCGTGCTCAGCAATGAACTCGGCTCTTCGGCAGAGCAGGTTAATTAAATGTCCATTAAGACCTTAAACATTGAGGTTAAACCAAGCGGGGAAAATAGCCCAATGCAGTGGGACCAGCGAGGCCCAGGAGGAGACGAGGGGGGCTCCCTGTGTCAGATCAATTTTACACAAAGAATAAGCTCAAAAAAGGATAAAATTCCGTGAATAAATTGATGTTTGACGTGCCGTCAGGTCCAAGAAGTTCATGCCGTCCTACTGCAAATAATAGAGAGTTTGCGCAGCAGCCATCAGCGCCACCCAATGGCTGATTTGCAGTGCGCTGACGTGTGGCTCCATCCGCCAAAAACAGTGCCCAGTGGCTTCAAAAGCCATCCGCCACGTATTTTTGGCGGGTGGAGCCATCCGTTTGCGCACGGCAAATCAGCCACCTCTTGGCACTGATGGCTGCAGCACAAACTCGCTAATGAATAACACTATCAAGTGGATCTCAGAGAATTTTCACTCGAGCCATAAAGGCGTTACGCCCAATGCCACATCGGAAATCAACATTCATCAATCTCGACCGTACTCGAGAGGAGATTTGGGTTACACACCCACGGACACAACAATTTGGTTGTCAATCCAGTCAAAACTTTACAACGGCTCACCCGCGAATTCTTGTGGAAGTGTATACATAACATGTTCCGTGTCGGTGGCTTCTGGGCACACATCGAAACAATGGAGCTGAATGGTCGGTGTCATTTCTGCGAAGCGCCGGAAAATTAGAGCATATTGCATTGGAGTGTGAGGCGCATGGGCAACGGGTGATATGGAAGCTTACACGAGAACTATGGCTTAAAAAATACAATGAGTGGCCAACCCTCAGCTGGGGCTTAATTCTGGGCTGTAACCTCGCAAGATTCAAATCTAATAAGGGCATCCTCATCCGGGAGAAAGGACGATTGTTTGGCATAATTGTATCAGCTGCCTGGCATTTGATCTGGAAACTGCGCGTGAATAGAGTTATTAGCAGCCCAGGAATGGCACTGAAGGAGGAAAACATTCACAACCTATGGCTGAAAACAATGAATGCAGGCCTGACAAGAGACCGGATACTAACAAATAAAACTCGGTTTGGACCGCTATCGTTCAAAAAACAATTGGTGTTGAACACATAGAGTGGTCTATTGATGGACGAAGATTCATTACCGGATGACTGGATTCATGAAAAGGGGGTTTTAGTGGGTATACGACCCAAAAACAATGCAACTGGAATAGGCTAAAGTCAATGGTCGGAGCCCCACACTGGTTTACAATGTGCGTAATAGCATTTCCTCCTTGGACAATATTCCCGGCATGCCTGGCTAACTACCAGCAACACAGACGGATGAGCTTAGAATGCTTCTGCAGACTTTGTTTCATTGCAAACATCCCCCCCAAAAAAAAAAAAAACTCGCTAATGAATCAAATTCTTGGCTGCCGGCCTGGCACCGGGGTGACTGTCAAATTAATAAGCCATAGTGTTACATACACAAGCCATCAACGGCGATCGCCCGGCATTCTATATATATCCGTTTTCGTTTTCGTTTCTCGTATATACCCATTGAGCACAGGGCGGACGCCATCAAAACTCCGCCCGTCTCGATTGACAGCTCCGAATAGTACCAGTCTGCCTACAGCAAAGTGCTTGCCACATTTTTGCCAGTTGTAGGCAGACTGGTTACAAGTCTACTCAAGAGCAGAAAAGGAAAATCACTCATTCCAAGGGTTTTATTGTGCCGGAAATGGCCTCAGATTGCCGAGGGTTTCGTCAGCTGGCATTTTCGGTTTTAATCGGTCTCGCGACCGATTGGCCATCAGTAATATACGCGGCGGTGGAAACTCCCGTGATCGGCAGTGGGCGGCAACGTTCGGCAGCGGCAACCAATGGGGGCCCGCCTGTCCTCCGGTGCAGTCCGCTGGAGTTCACTGGGGAGCAATCATGCCTGTTGCCCCCGACCGGTCTCCAGCGGAGTTCGCTGAAATCCAATCAATGCAGACTCAATGAAATAACCACCAATATCCCTTGTAGTCCACCAATTGCCAATGCACACCAATGCACACCGGCGTATTCCATTGGACCCCCTACCTCTGTTGGGGACCACTGGGTTATGATGGATGTTGCTGCATACTGTTCCAATTCATTACACTCCAGTGGACCTAGTAAGATTGCAGCTCCACTGGATTCCGCCATTCTCCAACGTCATGGACTGGTTTACAGTGTGTTTCAATGGGCTTCGACCTCCCGAAAACCCATTGAGTTCCATCAGTTACCGCTGAACACCAGCGTCTCACGGAGACCTCACAAGCTTCTACAACCTGTAATATTTATTGATGTTCAGAATCCCAATGAACCACCGAAAATTAGCGTAGATATAGGCCAACAGTGGGATCCAACGGACTCCATTGAATACCGGTAATATATTTACGGCCACTGGAACACAGTGGTTTACAGTGTAGAATGTTAACATTTTTCAGGTAAATAACCAACCGTGTTTTAATTTCCCAGTGCCTGTGCCCAAAAATCGCCCGACAAAGCCAAATCTTTCTCCGCCACGTGTGATCCATATGGACATGAAACAGGTACAGTAGAGCACAGTGGACTTCAGTGGAAACCAGTGGAGGACAATAGCAAAGCCCAACGCTAAGAAGGTGCCGAGGCCGACAAAGTCCGATGGAGATCATCGGAGATCACCCACCGGCCCGTGAGACCCATCACGGAACAATGCAGCATGATATCAGCCATCGGCCGCCAAAGGCCAACGGTGTCCACTGGTGGCCGCCAGCGGACTTTCCACCGGCGGGTAAGTATATAACTCTTGGCCATCACCCTTGGAATGACGGGGTTGCCCATTCTCACGTGGTCTTGTGACCGGTGGCGCGGTGATACGGCCTGGATACGGCGCCTTCTGTCCAGGACGGCAACCACCACTCTCGCTGTCCCGGCCACGATGCTGCCGGCCTACTTCGTTATTCCCGCACTTACATGCACCGCGCCCGCATGCGCCCCGTACTCCTTCCCGGACTGCACCAACGGGCCTCTCGCGCATACCACCGTCTGCGACACATCTGCAGACCCAGTAACGCGCGCAGAGGCGCTCGTCGCGATGTTCACCACGAACGAGCTGATCAGCAACACAAACAACTTCTCACCTGGAGTCCCGCGGCTGGGCCTGCCAGAGTACGATTGGTGGTCGGAGGCTCTGGTACGCCGTGTTCAATCTGTTACGAGTGGCCGCTCACGCGTCGCGTCGACAGCATGGTCTTGCGGAGAGCTCAGGTGTATCTTTTGCGGACTCGGGTGACTTTAGCTATGCGACGTCGTTCCCTGAGCCGATTCTGATGGGTGCTGCGTTCGACGATGCGATGATCAAGGAAGTCGCGACCGTAATAAGCACAGAAGCCAGGGCTTTTAACAACGTGGGCAGAGCCGGTTTGGACTACTGGACTCCAAACATTAACCGTCAGTCGCCGCTCGTGCGCCTTTCCTTCTTGCCTCACTGAACGCCGCCGCAGCCTTCCGCGATCCTCGCTGGGGCCGCGGGCAAGAAACGCCGGGCGAAGACCCGTTCCGCATCTCGCAATACGTGCTCAACCTCATCGACGGGCTGCAGGGCGGCATCGACCCGGCGCATTTCAAGGTCGCGGCAGACTGCAAGCACCTGGCGGGGTACGACATGGAGGACTGGAAGGGCAACTACCGCTACGAGTTCAACGCGGTCATCACGCCGCAGGACCTCAGCGACTTCTACCTCCCGCCGTTCCAGACTTGCGTGCGCGACGCCAAGGTCGCGTCGGTCATGTGCAGCTACAACGCGGTCAACGGTGTCCCGACGTGCGCAGACACGTACCTGCTGCAGACAATTCTACGCGACTACTGGGGCTTCGACCAGACGCGATGGGTCACATCGGACTGCGACGCGATCAACAATTTCATGGACCATAAATTCGTGCGGGATCTTCCGCACGCTGCTGCGGCCGGTATCAAGGCGGGCACGGACATCGATTGCGGCTTCACTTACGGGAACCACCTCGGCGCCGCCTTGTCGATGGGCCTGGTTAATGTGTCCGACATTTCCCGTGCACTAACGCGGCAATACGCTTCGCTCGTCCGGTGAGTATCACGTCGGGTCCACATGCGCGTGCTGACCCCTGCTCGCAGCCTTGGCTACTTCGACCCCGCGGCCTCGCAACCCTATCGCCAGCTCGGCTGGACCGACGTCAACACCCAGGACGCGCAGAATCTTGCGTACCAGAGTGCTGTTGAGGGCATTGTCCTGCTCAAAAACGACGGGACCCTCCCTCTGTCCAAGTCCGTCAAGAAGCTCGCGTTCGTGGGGCCGTGGGCGAACGCGACCACGCAGATGCAGGGGAACTACGCGGGCATCGCACCATTCCTCATCAGTCCGTTTGCGGCGGCGCAGGCCGCGGGCTTTTCCGCGACATTGACGCAGGGGACAGATATTGACTCTACCGATACGAGCGGATTCGCGGCCGCGCTTGCGGCGGCGCAAGCTGCAGATGCGATCGTGTACGCCGGTGGGATCGACGTCAGTATCGAGGCGGAGGAGATGGACCGCGAAACAATCACTTGGCCGGGGAACCAGCTGGACCTCATCGCACAGTTGGCAGGGCTCGGGAAGCCGCTGGTCGTGATGCAGTTCGGGGGCGGGCAGGTCGACGATGCGGCGCTTAAGAACAATTCAAAGGTATGACCATTGGCGCTTGTCCATGTACCACGACTCATATACTACACCCAGGTCAACGCGATCCTGTGGGGCGGCTATCCTGGTCAGAGTGGTGGCACGGCCGTGATGGACATCGTTACTGGCAAGGTATCGCCCGCCGGCCGTCTGCCCATCACGCAGTACCCCGCGAATTACGTTAACGAGGTGCCCATGACCGATATGACGCTCCGCCCGAGCGCAACGAACCCCGGGCGCACGTACAAGTGGCTCGCCTCCACGCCGATATACGATTCGGCACGGGGCTGAGCTTCACGCGCTTCAGCGTGAGCTTCGCGGGCAGCACCCCTACATCGTACAGCATCCAGGCGCTCGTCGCCGCCGGGCGCGCCTCCGCGCACCTCGACCTCGCGCCCTTCGACACGTTTTCGGTCACGGTGCGCAACAGCGGGGCGGTGGCCTCGGACTTTGTCGCGCTGCTCTTCGTGAAGACGGCGAACGCGGGGCCCGCGCCGTTCCCGAACAAGGAGCTCGTCTCGTACGTGCGCCTCAAGGGCATCCGCGCGGGCCAGCAAGCGACGGCGAACCTGGCCGTCACGCTTGGCAGCATTGCGCGCGTCGACAACGCGGGGAGCGCGTGGCTGTATCCCGGGGACTACACCCTGCTGGTGGACGTGCCGACCGCGATAACGCACAAATTCCGGTTGACGGGCACCAAGGTGCAGATCACGCATTGGCCCGCGGCTCCGTCATCGTAGATAATTTTGGGTATTGTAGTGTTTGAATTTCGAGGAATCTTGTTTTCTGTCTCGGATGTGAGCGTGAATCGAAATATACCGATCTCGGCATCCGCCAGACCTCGTACTCACCCTCCCGGTTTGGCGAGAAGAAGGGGAGGTAGAATCTGCGACGCCAGTTCCAGAATGCAAGAAGATTTAGGGTCTGGTCGCATCATCTGGAAAAAGGGTAGTGTCTCAGGAGCCCTCGGGAGAGCTCAGGAGAGGGATAGAGCCAGAGTCACCCCCCCTTCTTCAAGGAGGCCAGTAGATCCCAAGAGCCGTAGAGGCGTATTACGTTGCCGCTCCACTCTGTGGTACAAAATGGATGGCTATGCCCAAGACACAGCACAGGTCTTGTACCACAGAACGGAGTGGCAACTCAATAGTCTGCGACGCCGCGCAGAGCTTAGTGGCGGCGTAGACGGGCGCAAGGAAGCGCAAGGGATGTGGTGTACGGGAGAGGGACGCGCCGGTGTGCTGCCGCGGTGTCATACAGCCACGCGCGTCGTACGGGCCGGCGCGAAGACAGAAATATTAGGCGCGGTAACTCTAGGGGTTTCGATTATGCACCTTTGAAGGATTATACGCGGCGAGGGAGTACGCAGCGGGGAAATGGCGAGGAGAGGCGCCTAACGAGCTTGAGATTCACCTTCCTTCTGGCCTGAGCAAGTGGAAAGCAAGAGGATAGAGAGGGGGAAGGGTGTAGCGTAGCAGAAGGGGCGTGGAGGCGTGGCGAGCAGGGAAGTGTGCCATCGCATTGCGGGACTGGCAAGTCGAGTCGATTCGCCGCTGGTGCGGCAGGAGAGGTCGATGCAGTGGCGTGCAGGATATCAGCGCATGAGGATGGCGCCGCCGGGGCTGGGTTCGGAGGTGTAGGAATGGTGTCGCGGGCAGGGTTAGTGCGGCGGGCTGGACTGAGCATTATTGCACAGCTTTGACACCGCCGTGACATTCGTGACCGCTCGCTTGAAACCCTTTGATGGCGATCAAAAACGGTCAAAGTGTACTCTCTGGGCCTGATCTGGAGGAAAGAATAATCTGGCCACTGCTGATATAAGGCGGAAATTTTCAGGGAGGACAGAGGGGATGGAACATTCCCCAGTGTGCAATTTTTATTCATCAAATTCCGCTTTCGGAGCCCGTGTACAGTGTGAGTGCATTTTCCGACAATTCAGGGAGGCAGAGGAAGAATAGCTCATAACTTAGTCAATGATCGCAGGCTATTTCTCAGAATCTGGGGTATAGGAGTCAGCTTTGATTTAGTCAGAACAGACGGGAAAGCACTTTTTTACATGGTGGTGCGTGGCCCGGCCGAGCGAAGAATGAGTGACCCAAGGAATTTTCAGCCGGCGGTGCAGAATAATTTCCTGTGAATGTAAGTGTTGTTCCGATGGGGTCAAATAGAGGATCAGAACATTTGGAAGCATATCTAGCAACTGCCAAAAAATCAGCCCAATCGGAGGTTTTTTCGGCATGGAAATATTATTTGCTAAGCCCTCCCATCCTGGCAGGGCCGTAGACGACTAGGTGCAACGATGGCAGTGAGCGCTGTCATTGTGTCCCACACAACACCGGTAGATCCGACGTAGTTTTGAGTGTGCCGCGGCGGTAACGCTCAAACAAGCCGCCCCGTTTCTGTCGCTTATTTCATTCTATTACTTACTCTCTTCCTGAATATTATCTCTTTCTAATCCTTGTATTGTGCTTCGCCGACACATACATGCAAGTGGTATTCAAATAGAACTCCACGTCTCACGATGCAGCCTTAACATCGCTGCACCTTGACGGATCTCCCGCCGCCTGACGCCGCGGGTGACTGCTAGGGTTTTCGAGCGAGAGCTCTGTACTTTAGTGCCGTGCTCGCGATTCCGCAATGCTGAGATTCACGTTGGAGAGGCATACATGCGAGCATCGACTCGATTCAAACATCCAGGCTGATATCTGCCTCCCATCCGCGCACAAGCATTCGCACTCTCACTGCCTTGCAGCCGATTTGACGCTCATCCTTCTTTGAGCATGCAATGGGTGTGCAGGCGAAGTGAATGAATTATTATGTACGTCCATCGTCCGAAGGCGATAACTTGTCAGGCATCATCACTCTCTTTTCCGCCGAGCTTCGAGACTCGCTCGTCCGCGATGGGACCAGAACGATCGCTTCTCGTCGCAATTTGCACAACAGAAGCGTTGACGCCTTTGAGGACGTATTAGAGGTCACTACGAATTGGCAGATGCAGGAATTGACAGTCTCCTACCCACTCTCGGTTACGGGGTTGGGAATCCTAGTAGTGATATTTACAGTGGAAATACAAAAATGGAAATTCTATGATGGCCCATCAATCCATCACCGCTAGAACACATTTCAAACTCCGAACTTCAGGCCCAACCCCTCCACGGAAGCTGGCCTTTAACAAATGGAAACAACACAGCCAGATTTCTCGCCCCTGTATTGTGTTGGTTCAAACGAAAGCACGTCTTCGAGATGGCATTCAATGAGTCAATACATAAATTGTACTTCCCGCCGTGCGACGTGCAGAATGTACTTATGTGATCAAAGGTTTCAGATATCGCGACATTCGTGTGGAGGTATTCAACCTATGTACATGGCGAGTATCACGAGTCTCTCTGATATAACTAGTACTTATCATCTCCAAGATAGCTTCTGTCATTACTCCTTACCAGTGGGCGCCAAGATGAGTATTTGGATTGTAATTCCGGAAAAAATAACTAAAATGCTTCATAAATCAAGCTATCTGAAGACTGGTACCATCCTAAGGCACGCCCGGCTTCCTGCTTTGGTCCGAGAAAATTTGGTCTACGTGGCCATACCGTCCGTCGCCGGAAAGTGTTCGGGCGGTCCGACTTCAAGTTGTCCGAAGACATATAGAGCTTCCATCCCACACTTGGCCACGTCTTCACACTACCCCAGCGTTTCCTTGGCGGCCAATTCAACGTGAACATCAATGTCAACGTCGTCCATGTCTCCATGCCGTCCCTCGCCCGACCGTCTCTTTGGAGGAGACTCCAGTGCATCACATACTTGGGCCTGCTAGTGTAAGCCATTGCAAAAACGCTGAATGGCCTTCCATGACGGTATTACTGGACCCCATTTCAATCTTGGTAACCCCTTCCTCGGCGGCTACAATCTACTTCGACATTACTAATACTCGCACCTACAGTAATAATTCGACTATTTTCTGACTTCATGAATGCTAGGGCGTTGAGGCGCCTAGCATTGTCCTAGGATCCGGACAAGAAGCTGTCTCCCCGAGCGTCTCCAAGCATGCGTATATGGCGTTTTTTGATACATCACAGGCCCTCTAATCGTCATAGGGTCCGATTCGTGATGTATCAAAACCTCGGGGCCAGGCTCTAGTGTAGAGGATTGTCAGCATTTTCATGTATAAATGGGAGGCGTGCTCAGGGGGGCACCGGCATTCCAAAAAAATCCACTAGGACTGATTTCCTTTTTAATGAATACAACCCTAGCCTTTACCCCGCATCAAGTTCGTTTCCATTAGGGTGTTTCACGCATCCTGATTTGAGCCCCAATTTCGACCCTAACTCCGACCCCAACTTGATCTCAAGTCGGGGCTTGAAATAGTTCGGCGCACCAAATTGGATGTCAATCGGACCTCGGACACGACTTGACATCCAACTTCGACCCCAATTTGATGCTCCAACTTCATCCGTCCGATTTCACGCGTTCGCCATTCTTCCCGGACGGAAAATGCGACGAGTTGTGACCGAGGTTGAGCTCAAGTTGGGCCCGAAGTTGGGATGTGTGAAACACCCTATTGATATCTTGTACACTTTGGACCGCATGTGTGATGTGTCACTTTCGCTGATGTTTTATGCTGCTAGGCAACAGTGTTATGCACCTGTGGCAAAGGGGGCTGATGCCATACCGATCTGTGTCAGAGACAATTTTGGGAGCAGCGTCGGAAGGTCCAGGCTATATATCCGTACTTGGGGGTAATGGCCGTGGCACGGCCCGGCAAACTCGTACTTATGTAGGCTTTTTATCTGTTTTTGTCCACAAATAACTTCGCCTGCATTTCAGTTGTTGGTGTCCACGCCGAAAAGCCGGATCAGACTGCTAAGGCTCCGCTTGAAACGGACTTGGGTTCTAGTTGTAGAGGTGGCCGATAAAAATCTTTGATGTGCTTGCAGGCTAGCATAAATCTTTCATAAACGTGGCTAGCGCAATGTACGCGACACTGCTCAAAACTTGCAGAACACCTCACAGACAAGCAGTGGGAACGCATCACCAATTCGCCGACGTTCCGAGAGAACATCGCCTTCGCGGGTGCGGATGAAGGACATCTGATACATGAGTGGGGCGCCGAATTTCGCCCGGCCTTCCACCACATTGGGCCCTTCCTTCGCGGTCGGCTACCACCTCATATTTCCATCTTCGCTCTCACCGCCACACCTCAGCTAGGTGCCATGACAAAATCTGTCTGCCATGACAAAATCTGTCTGCCGAAGTCTCGGTGTCCAGCCCAAGATGTTCCACCTTCTGCGCCATTCGAACGACCGTACCAACATCCAGTTCCTCATCACTCCACTCACCCACGGTCTCGGCGGGGCCGAGTTCCCAGATCTTCTGCAGTACCTGAAAGACGGCCGCAAGACCATCATCTATTGCGCGACGATCGAGTTATGCTGGCGTGTATTCGTCTATCTTATTCGCCTCCTTCCCCCGGGCCCGCGGAGACTGAGACATGTTCGGCTCTATCACCCTACAGTCGGCTGGCTCATAATGCATGAGGTCATAGTGCATAATGGTCATAATGCATCGGCTTCAGTGATCCACGCACTTGGTAGGCGGGGATTTATGCATTTTTGGCCATAATGCATATTGCATAGGACCCACGGGGGGTTATGCACTATCAGAGAGCAAAAAATGGGCCCAAATTTTTGTTTCTGCATGGGAATCAGTGCATAATTTCCTACCAAACACACGATTTGACGCCCGGGAAGATTCTGACTCAATCAGGAGTGATGGGACGACGTGATGTGGACGCGATGTTTGCCATCAATGACTCAACAAGCTGATACAAACATAAAATTTTCGCCAGTCCCACAGCAAATGTCGGGCCCTGCTCCTAAGACCCGCAAGCCGCGAGCAGCTCCTGCGGAGCCCTATAGACGCGGGATACGACCCTCGAAGCCCCAAAATGCGCCGAAGACATCGGCTAAACCAGCCGTCACGAATAAGCGAGAAAATCTCACTTTCTGATTGGCTGCAAGTCTTCAGCTTCGTCGATAAACATCCCAGCATGACCCAGAAAGAGGTCGTAACACATTTCCGAACGCTTGCGACCGGTGCCTTGGTCTTCAGCCAAGAAACATTGTCTCGAAAGCTGAATCCAGCAAAGCGGCAGGAGTTGGAAGCCCGCGTCGGGTCAAATCCTACTGCCCTCTCATCGAAGCGGGAGCGTGTCGTAACACGGCCAGATGTCGAGAGGGCCATGATTCTCTGGGTACAGTCCATGGAGGATGATAAGGGGGAGACAGTGACGGGGACATGTTAATGGAGAAGCGCAGGAGATTCGAGGATGCTTTTGAGGTGCCGGAGACTGAGAGATTGAAGAATGGTGGTTGGATCGCGTCTTTCCAGAAAACGTCAGCCTCCTTTTCTAGAAATTGCGACGCAACGCTAATCATCACCCAGTTACAACATCAGACAGATTCGGCGTCACGGAGAGGCCGGGTCGTGCGATCTTGCGGCGGCCGCGGCAGAAGTCAAAAGAATGCAAGAAGTTCTGGAGGAATATGACCCCGAAGATCGCTTCAATGCAGATGAGACTGGCTTCAATTGGCGAGCAGCACCGGATCGCGGACTTGCCACGAAACAAATGGCTGGTAAAAAGGTTGACAAGAACCGGATCAGCATTTTGGTCACATGCAGCGAGGCGGGGGAGAAACTCCCACTGTTGTTGATTGGCAAATCTAAATGTCCTCGGGCGTTCAAAAAGAAAACAGCAAAATCATTGGGGTTGTACTATCGGAACAACAAAACCGCCTGGATGACAAAGATCATCTTCGAAGAGTAAGTTTTTCAGCAGCGCTCCCGTTTACGGTCCCTAACGAATTTCACAGATGGTTGAGGGATCTTGACAAGAAAATGCGCATTGCAAATCGCCACATCGTCCTTGTGCTCGACAATTTCAAAGGACACATTGTTGCATACCAACCGACTAATATCCGTGTCGAGTTTTTCGAGCCGAATCTTACCCCGTGTGTTCAACCATGCGACACCGGGATCATCCGGACCTTCAAGGCTAAACATCGCCGCAAATTCTGTGCACGGGCCATCGACCTCGACGAAGCTGGAGAGCTCAACATATTTAGCATCAATATTCTGGAGGCAATGTTAATGGCGCAAAAAGCGTGGTCTGAAGTCTCTTCGGATACGATCACCCATTGCTGGAAACATACCAAGATTACAGCGTGGGTACCGGTCAAACACATGGTTCCGAGCCGATGTTTACGAATTTTATTTGTGTAGGCCTGAGCCCGCTCCATTGGACACATCCCCGAATGCGAAAGCCTGGGAATATCTGCGACTCTACGCTGTGAACGAGATGACATTATCGACGGTGGAAAGCGTCCTTGAGGAATTTCTTGGTGATCGTTTCGCGCCCGGATCCGCATGGAGAAATTCTCTCGGCCGGCTGATCGAATGTGCAGATGGTGATGAAGCGTTGGAAGTTCTAGCCCGGATCCGTACTGAAATCGAGGCGCCCGTCTCTCGTGCCCCTACCGAAGCGACAAGGGCCCCACAGCTTGTGCAGCTGGAGACAGAACTTCAAGATCAACTCACGAGTCTACAACAGCGGAAAAAAATCAGCGCTGCGGGGATGCCATCACTTGATGAGTTTTTGGACCCACCGGAGGAGCGCGAGATAGGGCAGGCCCTTTATAAGCAATCACCGAAGGAAGTCGACATTATTGCGCAGGTCCATCACGAGGAAGCAGTTGCTCGCGGGGATATCATGGAAGTCGATGACGATTCCAGCGACGATGAAGGGCCTGAGGAGCCAGAGATGTCTACTCAACAAATCATGGACCTTTGCCGTGCACTGGAGACACAGTGCTTATCGAAAGGTGGCCCAACGGAAAGCATGGCACTTGCCGCCAATCTTCGGCAGTTTCGCGGGCATCTCCAACGCGATCAAACGGCTAATGCGCGCCAGACAACACTGATAGAAGCATGGAGGATTTCTTCTACTACGTAGGACAGTATTTCAGCTCTAATGAACTACCGAAGACATATTTTCTTGATTATTTCGAAGGGTGTCACACATATGACATATGTCACACTATGTGTGACGAAATCTGGAAATGCATATGGCTCATAATGCATACAGTTTGAGGGTCCACGGACCGTATGCATTATGAGCCAGCCGACTGTACCGCCAAAACCGGGGTAAAAGTCTGACTTTTACCTTGCTCGGATCTTTCCCATGGGAAAAAATTGCCTTTTTCCGGCGGAAAAACTGACGGAAAAAGTTGAACTCTTTCCCTCGACTTGCCTGCAGTAAAAGTCCGCCTTTTTTGGGGAGAAATCCGGGAATTAATTTTACTTTACTTTTTCTTGGGGTAAAAGTTTCCCGCGGTAATTGGATACCCAAGTTCTAGGCCCATTTTCCCGCAGTAAAAGTATTTGATCACCGCCGTGTCGGGAAGCGTCACATATAAAGTTACAAGAGATGATAATGGGTTGGAGGTCCTCAGCTACTCGGCCACCGGGAAAATGGGAACCGGCGTTGGATAGTAAGTGCTTCCGTTCACCAAACTCCCGCCACGATTGCTGAATGCTACTTTTTCAGTGTGAAGCTTGGGATTTATAAAGCAGCTTTTGAGGGCATGACCACAGCTAAGTAGGTCCTACTTATGCCTCTGTGCTATGCCTTCATTGACTACTTGATTTTGCGTTGCATTTGTAGCGCCGTTGTCGGGGACTGGACATACTGAGCAATATCTATAGGGGGCTCATGATACTTACATGCACTGGCGTACTTATGGTCTTTGTCTTCGTAATAGCAATACCCTTTCGGTTGAGATTCTGGGACCAGGAAATTGAACTCGATTTTCGGCACTCTTGCTGGTATACCTGGTGCGTCTGATCATGCATGCCTCTGCTACGGCCACTGCCGGCCAGTTGCCCGAATGAAGAGCCACAATTTACCAAACTACTATCTCTCTAATCCCAGAATGTGGTTCCACATTCTGGGATTGGAGAGATAGCACGTTTCTTCGGGGTTTCAGACTCAGTCACGGGCGGAAAACTCACGCGCATGCCCATTTGTTCCTTGGTATAGAAAAATGCTCAAACTCAAATCAATAAAGCCCAAGGAGCGGGTGACTTGAAATTCTAGTGGTGGGACGGTTTGGTTGGGGAAAATGCGAACCTTGAACCTGAACCTGGCGTTCAGGTTCAACGCGCTCGGTTCGGCGTTCAACAGCGTTCGAACGCCGAACCGAACGCCATTTTCGCACCAAACTAAATTCATTCTAGAAGTCGACGCCACAAAGCTCTACCACCCGCCACATGCTCAAGGAGACGAGCTTTAGTGATGAGTGGGTAAACCGGTCTACTGGCAGAGGTTGAAGAACCCGAAATTGGGACTGTGTCATCGACATCATTGAAAACTCGATCTCGGAGGCATACCGCAGCGAGCCATCGTGGGTTTTGAACACATCCAAGGTCAGAGGTCGCCGCTACATGGGCCCCCAGGGGCCCGCGCGCACTCTAATGGAACTTAAAATGAAAATGATGAATGAGAAGATGAGTGAAGGATGCAGCTGCTTGATGCTTTGGCCTTCCTTTAATACAGCTGGCAACAGCGATGAGAAAAAAACAACAGCCATGGGGAAAGCCAGGTCAGTGGTCTGTCGTCTCTGAGGCCGTCCTGCTCGTCGTGCGTAAAAATCGGGGAAAGAATGGGCACCAAGATGAAGCACCGCACCCTAACGGGGTATTTAAAACGGATTTCTTTTTACAGATGAGAACACATGAAGGGCAACGATGTCGGGAAAACAAATGGGCAGCATTAGCGTGGTCAGGAATGGTGGAGCTGGGGATATGACCGATTTCATCCCCGACGGAGACCAAAAGACGAAAAGGTCCAGAGACCAAAAAAAGAGGGAGAGGTCGAGGATAAGTCCGAAGGGGTTGATTCAATACCCAAGATCTCGACGCACTGCTCCGCCTCCTCTCAGCTAACAGCGTCCTCGCTGTCCCCGCTGATAAGAACCTCGGACTTTGCCTCGTCACGGTCGAATGGTACCACGAAATGGGGCTCAAACTTCTGGAAAATGACTCCTACGAGGAATCTGAACCCGACCATCAGCTGTTGAACTCAACACTGAGGAGTATAGTCAACCGCGCTAAACACCTACTCCCCAAACAGCAATTCACATGGCTTTCTGCGCCGCTAAATGCATGTTGCCAGAAAGTCCCAGTGTTGAAGGTCATCCCGAAGATCCACAAAAAACCAAATTGTACCGTCATTCGACACTCTGTTGGAGAATGCCTCGGCATGGGTCGACTACCAGATAAAGCCCCTGCTCGCCCGTTTTCCGTGGATTCTCCCAGACTCGAAGAGCTTCTGCCGAGATATTCACAGTGTGGAAATACCGAGGGGCCGCGACATTTGGCTGGGAACAGGAGACGTCGTCGCAATGTACCCCAACATCCCAACGGATGATGGGATTGCTCAGATTGCGGCGATTCTCGGGGCGCCACTCATGGAGTTTAATACTCTCGAGGAGGCGTCGGCGTTACCTTTCAGTTCGCGTAAAGAGCTGGTCATCCTTCTCTTGCGCATGATTCTGAAATTCAATTATGTCGAGTTCGCGGATAAAACATACCGACAAATCGTCGGCACTGCCATGGGTACAGCATCCGCTCCAACGTATGCGAACCTCTTCATGGCTCTGTACGAGTCGCGCGCACTTGAAGACTTTCGGGATATAATCCTCCTTTACAGAAGGTTTATAGACGATACGTTTGCCATTATATATGGCTCACTCGAAGACGTCGAAAGATACAAGTCGCGTTTTGGAACTCTCCACCCGAACATGAAGTTTGAGTGGTCAGTCTCGAGGCTTCAATTGCCCTTCCTAGACGTGCAGGTCTCCCTCGAAATTAATCCCGGGATACCTGCGTCCAATCCTCAGTTCAGATTGGTCACCTCCGTCTATCAGAAGGAATTGAATGCGTACCTGTACATCCCCTGGAATTCATGCCATTCCCTTGATGCCAAGCGCGCTTGGATTAAAGGTGAACTCATCCGTTACGTGCGGATCTGCTCGAAAGAATGCGACTTTGCCATGATACGAACCGACTTCATGGTTCGACTTCGCGAGCGCGGCTATCCAGGACGTTGGGTTCAGAATGTTTTTGACGAGATCAAGTACACGGTTGAGCGCCCACACGCACTCAAACCCTCCGCGCCTAAAAATGCGGAAGAGGGCCCTGAACTTCATGTCCTTAAACTCACCCACAATCCAGTATGGGACGACTTGGATTTAAGTCCCATCTGGCGCGAATTGGAAGAGACGTGGTCGGATCTCGGGACAGGCTATCCCGAGTTCCGATTCATGGCCTCATTCAAAAAACCTTCCGCGCTGGGTGACAGGTTGAATACCAGCAACCGGAACACTCTGAACACATACCATGAGTCAATAGCGACGCCCGTTTAATTCTCTTTTTTCTCAATCTTCAGTCGCGCGCCGCCCGGGACCCGCGGGCCCCGGCCCCGGCGCCGCGCTCCTTCAGATTTCGAAAAAACAAGGAGAGTTAGAATGGTGTCCTCTGTTAATTACAAGACTGGAATTACCTGCGAAAGTTGTTGAGCTCTCACGAGTTCCAACCGAGCACCCGCGCCAAGCCCGCCTACGTTGTTTGATCCGCCCGGGATCTACTGGCATCTTGATCCGCGGCGGCATTTCCAGAAATGTACGCGAATGATCATAACGGTATATTTCTGGCGTTGCTAGCGCCAGAAAATTCATATGACATCGTGAAAAACAGAGCGGTGTAGCCGTACGTTGAGTCCCACTAGGGATTCCGGAAAACTACATCGGCGCGTTCATTTCTTTTCGGTTTATCGCAAACTGATCCGAGATCATTGACCGTGCTATAAAAGGGATTACGCCACCTGATGAGTCCTTTGACGAAACATTTTCCCAAACGTAGTGGCAACCCGTCTCTCTCAGAACTCTCTCTAGCTTCAACTAGGCCCTCCCCAGCTCGGTCGAGGATAAGTCCGAAGGGGTTGATTGATTCTCTAATGAAAGAGTGAACAGTGGTTCAGCCTTCCAGGTCGTATTTGTCGTGCGTTGAGCGTCAGGGTTTTGCGTGAATTACATCCCGATCAATCGGTGCTTTTTTGACTCGGCGCTTTGCCTTGTATGGACTCACTTTGTACGTTATTGTCAGCTGAAAAAGTCGGATGCATTCGGCGTTCGAATGTGTTCAGCAAAATCTTCAGGTCGGTGAATTGTGAACCGGACCTGCGGTTCAGGTTCAGCTATTTACTGAACTTTGAACCTGAACGCGTGTTCGGTTCGGTTCGGTTCAGGTCCGAACCGAATTTTTGAACCGAACCCTCCCACCGCTAACTTGAACACACAAATATACAGCGCGATTGCGTGAACAAAATCCGCCTCAAAGATCTCCAGAAACACCCTCTCCGTCATGAAGCCGCCGAAATTAAACACAGTGGGCTATCCGGGGCCATTATTTTAAGTGCCTTGAGATGAACCTTGAACGTACCATCAAAGTCAAACTGACACCCCAGCCGATGGCGCTGCACGCAATCCAGACGCGGGGTGGGAAGAGCTTCGATGCAATTGTTCGGCGACTTGGCATATAACCTTGTTCGGGAAGCAAATATGTGAGACGAAGCACAAAAGGAAGGAAGGAAAGGAGCAACGTACATATGCAAAGAAAGAAAAAGATCGAGGTGACCCAATCGAAGAGTTTACCCGTCAGATCGCCGTTCAGTGTGTCCTGAAATTGAAACTCATGAGCCCAGTTTGCACGATTTTCGTTAGCGCAGTTACATTCGGTAGCCCAAGGTTCGAGCGATCCAGATCTGAAGAACACCTGATGAGCTTGAGAGAAGCACCGCTGAAACTTGAGGCACACGCAACAAGATACAGAAGTTATACAATGACGAGGATGCGCCGGTCTTGTGTCCGCAAGAGCTGTCGCTATTCCGGATCCACGCTTTGGGTGGAGACTGAGGCGGACTCAAGTTTTAGGGATTCAGCACCTTGTTTCTCGTCCATGGTGGTCCGAAGCTTCGTCGCAGAACATCAGCGAACGCTCATATAGTGACCATCGTGAAGCCAGGAAGTGACCACGGAAGCGGACGTGTAGCTCCACCAGCAAAGTACCCGAGCTACATCAAATACTATTAGCCTTACTGTAAAAGACCCGGAGTTACAAATACACCATTGCGGTTTCTGTTGCATATAAGCACACGATTTCGTGCAAAAAACATTCAAACTTGGGGGTGAAGGCCGCGGCCCGGCCCGGCAAACTCGCACTTATAGTCCCCCCCTTTTTTTCTTTTTCTCGGGGCTTTTTACGTCTTGGTCATTTATTTTGTATATGGGGTTGGGCCTACATCAATCGAGCCGCGGGACGGTTTGTTGTTGTTTGTTCTCAAGTACTTCTTAATCGGGACGGTACACATGGTTCATCGAGGTCCGACTAGCTCAGTGAGAAAACCAGCTATTAGAATTTCGTTACAACCAACCACAGCCTTTATAAATCCAAGAAGATCTGTCTCTTAACTTTTCTCATCCACTTCATCTTCATCCCGAGATCATGAAAATGGCGGCTACTCAATTTGGCCGACAGAATGATGTTTCTGTCGAGATCTCGACGTAGAATCAAGATCTGGGAAATCTGGCACAAGGAAACACAAACAATGTTCATTGTTTGGGAACTGCCTCTTCAGATATTTTAGCCCAGCAGTGTGGCCGACAATCAGGAAAATCGCAGCTCCCCGCCAAATGTGCACAGGTTCACAGTGTTTTCCAATTATCTCGCCATTTACTTGAAAGGATAAAATCTGGCACAAGGGAACACAGGAGAGCGCATTACCTACGCAACTGTCTCCTCAGATCGAAGAATAACCAGGAGGGGACCGAGCGATTATGAAAACGCGCCATGTACCACTGAGTTTGATGCTGAATCGTGAAGTTGATCGGATCAATCATCACGCAGCTTGATTGGACTAGGCCCAACCCCATCAATGTATAATCCGGACGCTTGGTGTATTCAGGTGTATTGTGGTGCGTACAGCAATCCGACAAACAACACGTGATCTATACGCGCATATTAAAAGTCCTAACATATGCAAATGACCATCGAAAAAAAGAAGACGCCTCGAGAGATTCGAACACAGCCGACGATTTGAACCAATTACAAATCACAAACACAGCCACTAATGCTTCACAGAATATGAAGCAGATTTAAAGGACAGCCACTATTTTACATTCAACATAGCCACTATTTTATATAGCACAGCCACTATTTTGCATTGCAATCTTAAATTGGGACATTTTTAACCACACCTGAAAAACCTCATGTCGATTGATTAAAATAATGATTACTATAAGTACTCGTAACGTACCAAATTTCGCGTGACGTAGGCACCAGCAGGCACACCGCAATTAGCAAAATTCGGACGGCCCAAAGTTGGTTCCAATTCGCTGCATATCAGGTTGAGAATCAGATGAGGCTGATACTTCGTATTTCCGTTGTGCCGAAACATTTCAGGCCAGCTGATATCTTTGGTTTCGGACCAAATTATTCTCAATCCGAAATTTAGCGAATCGAATCGGAATCATCTTCGGATTGGCTGAAATATCGCTGATCCCAGTGTGAGGTAGGAAATATCATCGATGCAGAAATTTGTTTCCGAAGGGGTTTTGCGCTCAAGTAAAGCAGGAAGCAAAACAGTTCCTTGCTCTGTGATCAAGGCTGAGAGAATGGCAGTAGCAAGCATGTCCTGGATTACAAGAGAGATCGACGGCGTGTAAGGAAAAGGGAGCAGATGCAGAAAGGCTTGATATCGACGCTAGATCGCTGCGCGTAGTTTCCAAGGCAGTTTGACCGTCCGTGTCCAGTCAGAGCCACGAAATATAATAAGAAACACAAATGTTGCCTTAGGATCCTCGAGCCTTAGCGCGTTGGGAGGTCTTGACGCAGAGGTCAGCGAGAGTCAAATAGAGCGGGCGAGATTGGACAAAGTGGCGCCAGGGATTTGGACGGGAATTGAAGATACCAAAATCCCACCCATGCTCGCCGCCGGAGACAAGCTGGGCACAATGCCAAAGGGAGAATCGGTGCAGCACCGCCCCATTGATGGCGGCGATTACCGCTTCCCTCTTGTCCTCTTCCTCCTTCAAACTGCCAAACTGGGCAAATAAGTGACGGCGCCATGCAACACAACGACCCAGCCAAAAATCTTGAAAATATTTGTGCATAGGCTTCTGGGTCTATACCGTAACCTGATGCAGCCTCGGGATGCAATTCGCATTTTTGGTTGTATCACACGGGGTAGACTTTTTTTCTCGGATCCGGGTTTTGGCACTGCACTTACTACTAATGATATGTGTGGGATATCAGTGAGGAGGGATAACAGCTCTTAAACAACTCCACAGGAATCCAATGGCTCCCATGTTGTTTCCAAGTCATCCAAGATTAGCAGGCGCAGGCAGGATGCACACATACCGAAATAATAAAGCACAGCTTGGTACTCGCGATTACCAAAAGTAACTGAATTCAGCACTATAGGTACCAGGAATCAGTGTGAAATGAGTAGGAATCAGCACAAAAGGGGTAGGAACTAGTGCTAAGTATCAGGAATTAGCACGAAATGGGTTTGGTATCAGCGCTAGGTACCAGAAATCAGTGTGAAATGAGTAGGAATCAGTACGAAAGGGGTAGGAACTAGCGCTAAATTTTCTGTTTTGGTTGTGTCGCCTCCAATTGTTTGTAAAGAATGACTAATATTCATGACAACTTGGGACAGTGTCACTGTTGGCTGTATGCTCATTCATGAGCAACCCAGGTTGTTTTGAGGGATTCAAAAAATGGGCTCAAACGGAATGGAGGTTATTCTGGTAATTCTGTCAAATTACCCTGAAAATTTGGGGGGAACACAAAAGAGGGTTTTCCTGAGGTTTTCGTTCTCATCATTCAATGCCATGGCCAGTATTATTTACAACTCCTAAGATGCATAGGCCCTGGTACATGTACTTGCATTACCATTGCCTATTAGATGCTATCAATCCCCGGCAAGCCACTCTGGATGCTACACATAGTCTATAGATTTCTGGCTGAGAGATATCAGAGCTATAGTGCGCTACTGAGTGTAAGCGCGGGGCTATCAGCGCCACTGATGCTCCGGGAATAGGCGAGATCTACATATCAATTTTTTTTCCTGACGGAGCACCTCACAGGGCTTAACGAGTCTCCGAGACACCGGGGGCAAAAGCCAGCGCATGCGGAAATGACATGCGTCAAGCACATTTCTTTCGCACTTGGTCGCGTCCTCGGATCAGTGATTGACAAAGGTGTCAATCACCTCTTTGGCACCTTTGTTTTTCCTTTGAATTTGCCCCGAAAAACAAAGGTGCCAAAGAGGTGATTGACACCTTTGTCAATCACTGATCCGGAGACGCGACCAAGTGCGAACGACATGCGCTTGACGCATGTCGTTTCCACATGCGCTGGCTTTTGCCCCCGGTGAGAGGTCCATGTCTATCATAGCCGAGCTCTATCCCCCCCCCCCCCCCCAAGTCGCACTTGGATCGCAACATTATCTATCATATGCACAAGCTGTTCGCTCGAATACATTCTTAAAGGTCTATTTCTTGCTTCACAAACAGATAATCCTCGTCACGGTAAGTGTCGCCCCTTCTTGGACTGCATTGATGATTTAGTAATGTGGCCACTATTCCTATTTTTCGTTCTCAGCTTCGGATAAAATTACATATTTGACTGGTAAGTGTTAAACCCTGATCAATGTGCATGTACTCATTTCGATCACCCTATACACCGATTTTTCTCCGACATGCGCAGTTTCTGTACTCCTCCTGAGATCTTTCATCCGGTTATTTGATTCAATCTATATCACTTGACCTCATTCATATTCCCTTTCTTTTTGTTACAGAGCTGCGGCTCCCTGCGTCCTCGACTAATCCGGAGTTGCATTAGATTGGACCTTAGGCTGATCAATGCTCTCATGCTGAGCCGCCAATAGACTGGCCAGACATTGTTTGTCTTTCACCCCCTCACACTTTCCCACAGACCGATTCTGACAGCCCAACAAACGGGTTACCGTGGCATCCGCTGACCTTGCACCACTCCACCAGCCTTTCTCTAATCATCGCAAGGTACAGACCAGCACTGAATAGGTTTATGCTTCACTTCATCAGGTCATTGCGGCTAACGCCGTGTACAGCTCAGTTACTGAGCACGGTACAACGACTTTGGGGTGCGTGACACGGTCCTGGCATTCCCTCCCGCCGCCTTTTGGATTCACTCAAATTTCAACGTGCGTGCTTTTGTTCAATACCTGAAGAAATTCTTTGGTTGAAATTTAGCTCACAGCCCGCAAGAAGAGACAGTCCGACGCAACCTTTCCGGATCGCCGCCTGCCGCGCCATCCTGGCCCCCTGCAAGCCCAGGTATGTGCACATGGCGAGGTAATGATGGCTAACTTGATCTCGCGATGTCCAGGAAAACAGCGAGACAAATCCAGCTGGCTGGAATTCCGGGAAGGGAACAACTGTTTAGAAGTTCAGCTGATTGTCTAACCAACCTATGCTGATTATCGTGGCAGGCAAATGTATATCGCTAAATGGTACCTTCCATTCGAGTCATTCATTTCTCCTGTGTACCAGCGCATATGTAGTACATAGTCATCCTGTTGAGAATCTGATTGATCCAACTAGTCAGCTGGAGAATGTTCTAGTTGGTTATTACTTATACTTTGTTGAACTTTGTAGAATATTTTAGATTCCCTTTTGTGGCAGTATAAATACTCTGCAATGAAGTGGCGAAGGGCATCCGTTTGTCAGGTACTGCCCTAGCCTTTGTAAACCGGAATTAAACTGCTCTTATTTCGTTGTTCTAAGCTTCACCGCTTAGTCTTACGCGCACTGGAAAACTCCACACATCCAATAAAAAAATGACCGTTACTTTCGAGTTCTTTTCGAAGTTGATTACAATCCTCTACTGATGTGCTCCCATACTGTCGTCCAAGAAATTCTGCTCGGCTGGTGCAATGTGGTATGGTGTACAGACCTTTAAAAGAACACCCGCCGGAGCGAAGTGATAGCACATCTTGTCGAGTAGATCGTAGATCGTAGAGAGCGGGAGCGAACTCGAAACTCGATGAACAGTACTAGGTTCCAGAGGGCCAGAAATTTAAAGCGTCGAATCTCAGCCTCGCATGACGGAGCTAGCCTAGAGAGCAATAGTCTCGATTCCAACGGCCTTAAACCAAGGCATAGAAAATCCGGGTCATTGTGTACTCCAAGGTGACGAACGCAAAGGGTAAGAATAATAACCGGATTATACAGAATGCCTACTGTATGAAGGGCTGGCAGTCCTCAACTGCAATTTTGACTTTCTGCGGCAAACGCTGAATGTCAACTCTCGTTCTATGCTCGTATGCCTATTCATAGAAACTGGGATTATGCCTCTCAGATTTTGTCGATATCTGTTATTGCTAGGCTATCTGTAGTATATCCTCACACTCACCACGACTCACCTTGCCCGTGCCTGTTTGATGAACTCGATCGAATTCGCCAAGACAGGAAGAAGTCATGGGTCACAGATGTGATTACTGCTGCCGCTTGCATTGTGAGAATGGGGGTATCCGCAGAGGAGGGGAAAAGTGGGGAAAGCAAGATCAAGATTATTTATTCAAGAAATTGGGGGGCTTTTATACCTCAGAGAACAATGTAGTATACAATCATAAACAGAAACATTGAACAATGGAGCGTACGATGTTTCAGACCAGCTGAAACGTGTTTCGCAACATTGCTGTGCATCTCCATGCCAGCACTCCAAACAGCCACGTACGTAAACGAGTATGCAACGTGTCGGCTTGCTGAATTATTCCAACATGCATGCCCGACTCTCGATTTTGACCAGGCGACCCCTGCCATTGTCAAGGTCCACCGTAAAGTAATCGAGACATGAGCAACACACTACAGCAACAAATCGACGCCTTGGACAGACTGTACTTATTGTACGGACGCCGAGAACCTCTCAAGGACAAACCTGCTGCTCAAGTCACTCTATTGGTGAGACATTACCTGTCGATGATTACAATGCAGAGTCATCGCGAAGCGCTGACCTCAATTACGTTGTCCACCCACCGTCTCGCCTTGGAGAAGTTGCGGCATACTGATCATGCACACCGCCCAGTGCCACGAAATGAGCGTCTCTGTAGATTTTGTGACGTTGTTAAGAGTCCAGAGCATGCACTGTTGGAATGTATTGCCTCGCCTGAGGTAGTTGCGTTAGGCAGCGGATTCCTCCCCAAACTTCTCTCTACTGTTCCAAAGCTGCCGACTAAGATGGCCCAACTCTCAAGTGTTGACTTCTTGAAGGGCATCATATTCGAGCGCTCTACAATTCTCTTGGTTGGAAATTTTGTGCATGAAGTCCTTGAAGTGTTCTATGCAGTGCCGTTGCGACGCCCGGCTGTCTGATGGTTTTCTGAGTGCTGATTCTTGGGTTTCGATTTTCGCTTTTTTTTGTCAAGTGGGTACTACCGTGGGCATGGGGAAGGGCCCGAGGGCAAAGGTGTAATTTTAGTACCTGCTTTTTACACCGGGACAACTCTCGGAAACCGGCGTTCATTATCCGGACCGTGCCGTGTAATCCTACGTACCTACCTACCAGCTCAAAACCACCGAAAAAAAATAGCCGAAAGCTTTCTGGAGAAAAGACTCGTTCACAGGATAAAGACTTCGTTCTAAACTCTTGACATGACGACATCCTGAGAACAATAGATCCCCCAACAATTCACCTCCTTCCTCAACAAAATCCAGCTTCAGAATTGACCTTCAGGCAAAGGTCCACTAAGAATTAAAAATTTAGCTCGATGCCCTTTGGAATAATTGAATATATGCTCACAGGCTGGCAAACGCCGTCGTTGTCGATCTGGCAGTTTAGGGGTGCCTGGGCAGGCATTTGGGCAAGGAACGTTGACAATGGAACCCGATACACAGACACCATGGCACAGGCCGTCGTCGGCGCACGAACCGGGGCATCCAGTAGGGGAGGTGCAGATACCGCACTGTTCCCTTGGGGCGACGAGGGGGTTGGCCGTCGCGAGAGTGACCGCGGTGGCCAAAACGAGCGCAAAGAGGCGGGCGGCGTACATCGTGAAGGTTTTAGTTCGGTCAGAAACTGTCTGAAAACAAACTTAACGGCTCATTATATACCGTTCCTATTGCCCGTTTCGTAAAGTTGAACAGACGGGCTTCAAGGCCGTCGCGGAAGTTTTTCTCCGAATCAATTGAATGGAACGGCCAAACTCCGTGATCCTTATCCAAACTCAGTGATCCTTATCCAAACTCAGTGATACTTATCTACATGTTATTTATCAACTCCATGATACTTATCATAGGGAACTCTTTAAGTACGGATTGATTCCCACTTCATCTCCCCTAAGTTATTGTCTCTTGCGACAACTGAGGGGTATGTCCACATCCTATGAGATATTGTATTTACTGAATGTATCTGTAGTTATTGCGCCTCCGCGCTGTTTAGATTCTGATGACACTGCCTCGTACGGATGAGCGTAAGACGTAGGGTAGTGATTCGCTGGCACGATGGGTGCCTGTTTACCATACAAACAATTATGTAACTAGAAATAAAATTAGAAATAGGCCAGAGCCGAAACTAACGTGTGGTTGATTTTCCACACGCCGGCCGTCCGACCCTGCCACAACGCTTGTATGTGTTTTAATCTGGGGCTCGAGCCGGCCTCCGCATTTAGCTTTGGCGTGAGTCTCGTTCAATAGCCTGGAGACAGCTGGTGGAAAGATGTGCAGAGGTGCTCCAGTGTTCTCGAACCTCGGGTGGGCCCAGGTTGACCATATTTGCCTCGAAAAAATTGCATACAAATTTATTTTTCTGGCTGTCAGGACCAATCTACCTACCCTACCGTATGGTAGGTAGGTAGGTAGGTAGGTAGGTAGCATTATACGGCACGGTCCAACTCATGAACGCCGGTTCCAGGGATTTTCCCGGTGTACAGGCACTAGTATATACACCATCGCCCCTGGGTCTCTTAGAATTCCTCCGGACAAGCTCACGGTCGCAGGTTTCGGTCGAAACGTCCAGCTCGCCGCTGTAGATCCAAAGGAACGCTAAAAAACGAAATAAGGTTAGCACATCAACTCAGTTAAGCTTCTCAAGCACGCAAGCGGAACACGGGAAGGCGTAGAATATTTGTAGGACATCATACGCATACTTGGCGACCAGGGCGATCGTCAATCTTGGATAAACAATGGCTTTGAGGAACTCTACATTCGAAAGTTCCGCCATCTGGCATTGCAGGTCTGGGAGATCAGAGAAGAGTTTGGCCAAGAAGATTGCTCGAAGTTCAACCAACGGGTCCGAGGACTGGCAGGTGAGCAGGCATGTTCGGGCGTCTCAATATCTGTTTTGCAGAACCTGCACAGCCGATCCGATCGGGGCACTGGTGCGTACGCATGATCAAGTAACGCAAGACTTCCACGGCCAACAGGTGAGTTGAGAGCAGCAGAGAAGTTAGAGCCTCTCGGTGCTTTTGAATCATCACCATTGACAAGTAATGCCGCATGCAGGAAGTAACTTGAGTGGGCGCTTTGTCCTTTTGGGGTTCACGGCGGCCATGTAGCAAGTAGAGCTTTTCAGATGAGTTAATTTCGTGCCATTCCATGCAGAGCTTCTGTACTAGATCCGCGTAGTTCCCGACGTCCCGAATAGACGTAGACCGAGTTAGAGCGAGATCTGGACAGTGGAATGGAAGCCTCGAAGCAGCCTTGATGAGATCTTTAGCCCACGACTTTTTGCCTTTGCCGGAAAGTTCGATGGAACTGTTCAAAGCGGCGCGAGCGTAAGTGTCGTCGTTTAGACTAAGGAAATATTGGAGTGGCTGAGGTCGAGGAGGAGACGGCGAACTCGTAGAGGCATTATACCGGTTTCTGTGAAGAGCGGAGCAATCATGGAGCGGCTATGGACATTGAGCATTTGCCGCATGAAGCTAACTTGAACTTTACATAATTGTTTGACGTGCACGTCTTCACTGTCCGGCGATACTTCGCATCCGTGGATCAGGTGGCAGTCTACGCGCGCCATGTACAATTGTTTTAGCTACTTTGGTGTTAGCCTTCCCGTCATGTCTTCAATTGCCATGATGCGGTGTCCACAATAGCGAGCAGTGCGGGCCTTGGCTTTATAATGATCTTCTAGAATGTTTCGCGTGTCCGTTCGGAGGTTGATGCCCACATATTTCTCGTCTGTTTTGACGGTGAGTTGCATGCTTCCAAGGTGGAACATGGGGAGCGGCGAGAGGGTCGGTCCGAAGATCAAAATGATGGTTTTGATCAAGTTGACAAGGATAAAATTCATCGCGCACCACCGTTCCAAAGTGGATAATTTGACACGTAGTCCATGGACCGAAAGAGAGACGATAAGGAGGTCATCTGCCTGAGCTAGCAGCGAAATTTGAACCCCGGCAAGGAAGACATCCTCAAAATCGGGCATTAATATTAGGTCGGAGAGGAAGATATTCCACAGGATTGGTGAAGCGGGATCTCCTGTAAGGAGCCCGATGAGCGCCTTGAAATGTGTGGATTCCATATCTCCGTGCCTAACATAATAGTCCATCTGGTTGTAAAGCATGCGCAACCAATCAAATATTTTACCACCCATTCCGAGTCTGAACAGTTTCAACCAGAGAGTGGGCTGATCGGTTGAGGGGAATGCATTAGTGAAATCGACGCAGGCCACATAAAGCGAGTGACCATGGGCCCTCGCCCACTCATTAAGGCAGCGGAGAATGAACGGGTTATTGTTTGTTCGATAACCAGGTCTAAATCCGTTTGAGCCGGTGGGATCAGCCCCCTTGCCTCCGCCCAGTCGAATACACGCCAATGGATCAAGATGGTCAAGGCCTTCAAGAAGCAACTCTCGAGGGCTATTAGCCTGTAGCTGTCTGGATTGTCTTGCGGCTTCATCCGTTTGAGAATCCCGACGATAGCTGTCATGAACCAAATGGACGGGCCATCTCGACGTGCAACACATTCATTGCACAGTCTGGCAAGGTCGTCGTTCGGAATTTCCAGAAGCTCGATGTACGATGTCTGGTCTTCGCCTGAAGTGCTGTCTAACGAGTGCTTACGCAGATGGTCTTTTAGACGTCCCATGTCATCCTCATTCCATTTTTCCGTGAAGAACCCCTCAGGAGTTTGATCCTCTGTTGTCTCGGGGAGTAAGATTGACAGAATTTTATTGATGCCATGCTGTCTGGCGTCGAATTGGTCCGGCAAAACCTCGGGAGGATTGAGCCGTTTTTCGAAGACATCTTTCAGACTAGACGCAGATACGGATATCGGAGCCGGTTTCGGATCCGCCAGCCTTTTGATCTCTTTCCAGAATATCCCGCTAGAAGGTGCCTCCATTACTTTCTTACGGTTGTGCTGCGAGTTTATCACGGCCTCGATGGCCTTCTGTGGCAGCAGCGCGAGTTGGTTGGACAGGAGTTTCAGCGGTCACATTATCGTTGGGCAAGTCCGTTGTGACTTTGAGTACACCGGCTAAGCTAATAGTGTGATTGGGGGGCAAGTCTTTGTCGCGTGGACCCGAGAGTTGAGAATGTGGTTGAGGGAGAGCACAGGCTTGCGAGGACCCGGTTTTAGCATCTCGAAGGTGTCCGTTGTTGTGCACGGCATCCTTTTTGATATGACAAAAATGAACCGGTGCTGTCCGGATTTTGATCAGTGCTAGGAGCACTTTGAGCAGATCTCCATTGGCACATCTCCAGCCGCAGGCGTCGTTCTGCGATGCGTAAAAGACGACCGATCGGATCGCATATTCGGAGCGAGTCGAGATAACTAGAGATTTGAAAGTTGGTGCTGCTTGAAGTGCAAGGATGACACCAAGAAGTTCAGACCGTGCACTCGTTTGCTTTCCGTGGACTCGGCCCAAGCGATTCAGCCGAGCGTGAGTCCCCAGTAGGCAGCTGCCCCGGCTGCGGCCGAGATTTTTCCCACATTCAAGCAGGAGCCATGCACCGTTACCGCAAGTGGGGGTGTTACGGACACCACGGGACCGTACAGCGCTGCAATTTTCTTCGCGCTGTCTTTCCCGGCTTCTAGTGTAGAAATGAATAGTTTATCAAGGTCCGTCTTGTCCGGAAGCGAGATTTCAAGTCTCTTCTTCTTGCGCGGGCTCGAGTAGCAAACAAGTTGTATGTCAATGTCCAAGTTGATGCACAGAATCGTCGCCGCATGATCATATCCCGGGACTCGGTCACAAACGGTGAAGCTCGAAATTTTGGGGAAGATCCATTTGGAGCACGCGACGTAGTCAATCACAGTCCTGCGCATTGTCTCCTCCTTCTTACCTTGAAAGGAGGTGAATTTACCACTCTGCGCTCCAAGACAGACTGCGCCGCTGGCGAAAGCAAGTCCGTAGTCCCCGAACATGTTACATAGCCAGTTACCACGAGGGGATGCGGCTGCCTTGTCCATTGAACATCGAGGCGGATCAGTAGGGTATGCGAGTTTTGAGCCGGTGCGCGCATTCAGATCGCCGTGCACTGATACATCGAAACCGGCGTTAGACGCTAGCGCGAGTGATGCCGCAAGTGCGTCGCAGGGGTCCTTCTCGAGAACACCCGCCCATTGCGTCGACTCGGGCAGCAGATAAACATTATAGATCAAGTGTCTGTTGATTTGAATGACCATGAAGTCAGGTCCCGAGAAGTCTTCCCTATATTGAAAAGGAATGCCCGCCGGATCAGCATAGCGACGCTGCCCCAGGACTTGTGGAACGAAGCTTTCGGCCTCCGAGTGCGGGATAGAAGCGTCCATCCTGCAGGTACTTCTATCGCGTCGTGCTGCCCAGGGCTCATATGTGTTTCAGTGTAACAGTTAATATCATACTTCTTGTAATCATCTCGAAATTCAGGGCAGCTCATTTGAAGGGAGAAAGCATCATTTATATTCCGGCTATTAATGGTGACTAGGTGCGCAGTATCCAGACGGCGCGTAGAAGGTAGGGGTGATAGAGATAAAGTAGGGGATGAGTGGAGGGGTGAGGTCGGGTGCGACCCATTTTGGGCGAGTACAGAGGAGGGTAAAGAAAAGGGGGCCGTCGACGGCGTATTCGAAGAGAATAGAGTAGAAGGAAGGGGGGGCTAAGCTGCCCTTAGACATTTAAAGATCTCGCGCGGGCGACGCAGACCTCATACCCGATGCGGGGGTTCGCGTTCCAGGTGGCAACAAACCACGCGGCGACAGCCTCCGCCTGGAAGGCAATGATGGCGGTGTCGTCGTCGGGGCCTTTGCGTGACGAAAATCGGGCAGTGCACATTGTAGGTTTTAGACCGTGCGCCGATATAGTCAACAGTGACCCTCTGCAAAACCGCAGAGGTCTCGATAAATTACCGGGCTACTTATACAAATATCGGCCGCATATGTACGAAAGGAGGTAAGTATCAGAACAGGAAAACAGCGCGCACAAGGAGTCAGAAAAAAGTGAACATATGAAGGAGCAGCAACAATCAGTCGTGTCCATGAGGGTGTGAGTCGAAGTGAGTTGTATCCATATGGAGGGTGAGTCATGAGCGCTGGAGATGACCATCTCGCGCAGCCCTCGCATTGCCCAGAGGCAATGCGTCGGTGATTCGGTTGATATCCCAACACGCATGGTATTGGCGCCGATGAAGGTGGTGATGAGGTTACGGGGGGCTTGGTGGAAGTTTCCTCCCCAGCCCATTGGGCCGAGGAGGACCTCACATCCAGGGTCGACCCGCACTTGAGGGGGGCCCACGGGCGGGCGTGGCAGCGTGGGAGCCGGAGGCGGTGCAGGGTACGTGGAGAGGGCGGGGGACGACGCGGTGATGGCGGGAGAGGCATACGCTGGTGGCGGAGGCGGGGGGGGGAGGGTGGGGAGGATGAAAGGGGGGGGGGGATATTGACGAGCTCCTGGCGCTTGGGCAGGGCTCCATCAGCATCGCCCTCGCGTCCGCGTTTGCCGTTCTGGTTCACGATGTCCTGCACCATGGCGTGGATGTGCGCGTCATCGTTGGCGACGGGGGCATTGATGGCGGCGGCCTCGTTGCGGGAGGGGGCAGGCGGCGCGGAGTCGGAGGTCGCGCTGAGACGACTGAGGATGGTCTTGAGCATGTGGTCGTGGGACCCGAGCGTTGCCTGGATGGACGAGATGACAGTGACGCTGGCAGCACGGTGCTCGAGCTGTTCGAGGCGGGCAATGGTGAGGTGGATGGCGGACATCATGGCCGCAGAGTTCTCGCCGTGCTTTTTGAGTGCGGTGATGATGGACGACAAGTTCTGCGCATCGATGGGGGCTGCCGGCGCACACGAAGCACCTTCAGTGTGGTCAGCCACAAGCCCACGATCTGCGCAGTGAAGCCTGCGTTGTGGGTGAGTAACAGTCGTAGACGATGGGCGTGCACGTGCGCACCTTCAACAGCCTCGGCCAGCTCTTTTTTCATGCCGTCGGCCCTGTCGGACAGCATAGCCGCTCCCACGGCAAGGGTATCGAGGCACCTGGTCTGGGACTTGTGGTCGTCCGCGGACCATCTCCCCTTGACGAGCTTCTCGTTCGTGTCGAAGCCGATCTCCTTGAGAAAACGGTGGACAACGTTGGAGGGTCCGGCAGTGGCGGGAGAAGAGGGCGCGGTGGGCGCAGTGGGAAGTTTGGCGGCCTTTACAGGAGCCGGCATGGGGCGGGAGCAGCCTTGGCCTTGCCCTTGTTTTTGGGGGGAGGGTTTAAGAATTCCTCGAGGTCGAGGTCGAGCTCGTCGTCTTCATCCTCGATGAAGGAGGCGAGGGATGTGAGGGGGAAGCCAAGCGAGTTGGCGACCGAGAGCTCCTTCGATGTGATCGCAGAAGCACGATCAATAAGGGTGGAAAGGGCAGTTGCCTCGGGGCCGGGGATCGGGGCAAGGGCTATGGCAGGGGCTACGGCAGGGGCTACGGCAGGCTGTTCCGCCGGGACAGAAAAGGACGGGAACTTGATAAGGGTAGGCACGGGCGCCAAGGGAGTGGTTTTGGGGATGGACAACATTAGACGACGGGCGGAGGCAAACGAGAGATTTTCGAAATTGACGGAGGTTGTTCTTTTTTAGGAAGGAGGAGTTTTTTTAAAATTTCCAAGTCTTTTTAACCTCCGCTGATGGGCACGTGATGCTATGTAGTGGAAGGTCACGATGGAGAATCGAGAAAATTAGGGTTAGGGTTTAAATTCCCCTCTGCTGAATGCCTGCAGTCGCGAGGCCATGGAGTCTGTGGATGCGCTATTCGGGTGGCGTTGGGCTTCCTGCAGCGAGGTTTGGGAATCGGAGGGAATTCCACCAACAAAATGCCTTTCGACACATCGTAATTTATGCGGGGCAAGAGCAAATTCTATTTTTTACAACGAAGACCAAATAAAAAGAGGTATAGCAACTGTAGGAAAGCCGGCCCTCAGGGACACTACTGGGAGTGGCCTGGGTGGGTGGGGCAGTCGTATCAGAGTTATCCAAATTTTAGATGATGGTGGTCGGGAATGGAGGGGAACTGGAGTTGGTTCCAAGCGTGGTCAATGTTGGTAAAGCGGTCGAGACGGAATCCGAATCTGTTACGGTCTTAGATATGGAGTCCGTAGCAGTACCAGGGGTGGAGGTTGCAAGTACCGGTGAATTGCTTATCGTTGGGCCCCCTTGGCAACGGCCCCTCATTGTCAGCGACTGGCATCGGCTATCGGACACATCTGCAGGGCAATGGACATCGCTAATGAGAATCAGGCTGCAGCGAAGGGACGGCGGAGCAGGAATACACATCGGATATCCTCTCATCCAGGCGCTCCTGAAGATCCAAAGATTACCGTGAAATGCAGGTCCAGCTGTAATGCAGTTAGCAGAAGCCGGCATTCCATCAGGAAAAACAGATTTACTACGGCGCTACAGCCCAAGGCTCGGAGCACCAATAGCTCTGGTAGCCCCTGGCTGATGCTTCATAGTGCCTGATAGCGCCTGGTAGCCGACCACCGGTGATCAGTGGCGACTGATAGGCGACATGCCGATATCAGTAACACCGGGTACTTAGTCAGCATTTTGAAAACACCTTTATTTTGCTTTCCTGGGATAGCCTATGTACGATGGGTAAAAGTTTAGTGGCAGTTCTTGGATGTCCCGGTAAAAGTGAACAATTTCAACTACATGAATGGGCCGGCACAAAGAAAACAAGATATGCCTTTGCTTCGCTCCGGCGATTGCGGCACTCATCTCTGAACTGATCACATTTAAAGCCAATTATTATGTTTATGCTCGCAATACAGTACTCGCGTAACCGTGGATTGAGCCCTGACTCGAACAGGCAGGTGAGGCAGCACTGAACACATAGGAACAGGATGGTAAATTTAAACAACTATATGAACGGGAAAATTAGGGAACAAAAATGAAGACGGGACCAGGGAGTGCAAGTGAATGTTATCCCAGTCGGAGGTGAATGTACTTTTCGGGCGGAAAGGATTCATTGCAATGGCAGCATTTTGAAACAATCGGTTTGATGGAGAGTTCTGGTGTTGAATATTCGCCGGAGATCCCACGGGTTGCAAAAGACATCTGATCGGTCCACGGAGTACCAAAGAACACGTCCAACCCAGGTGCAGAACCCTTGTGAGATCAGAGCTTCAGTGTTTGATTTGCATGAGAGCCCAAGAGCGATCAACGTTGTCAACGACGGCCTATAGGTCGGCTTGAGTCGTCCAAGTTGTAATCCCGCCTGGGGTTTAGCAACCTGTCTAGTAACCTGTGCGGTCGCCGAGTAGTAGTACGAGACGAACGGCTTCCTCGTTCGGTCCTGGGATGTAAGGCCACGAGTGTTGTACAGGTGGGAACTGATAGGAGCCGAAGACGGAGTGATATCCGCTGAGGAAGAGGATGCGAGGTCATAGGCAGCGCCGTATGTAGTGCCACAGGTGAGAATCCAGTGTTTCTCGTTATCCCGAGGGAACAAGAGTCAAGCAAAGGTAAAGCCTGAGATTAGACGAGGTAGAATCTAAAGTACAGGGGTTTCTACCTCGGGTTTATATACTAATATAACTAGGAGTCCGATCATGTCAACCCTATGTGTTGTGTTTCAATATACCCTATGTGAGGTGTAAAGGGCTATTGTTGAAACCGAAGAGGGGTTCGAGCGACAGGGATGTGATCGCGAGTTGTCGGAGCATCGCAATCGCGCGTTATCCGGTCGCTCGGGATTTGAGGTTTAGCCAGAAAATGTGTAGGCGACCGGGATGTGATCGCGAGTTGTCGGGATATCGAGGTCACATGTCGTCCATCTTTAGGGATTTGGTGCTATGTGTGACTTGCTGCGGCGCGGTCGCGGGATAACGCGTTCCTGTGATCGTGGTCTGACCCGGTGTTCAAGATTTGAGAAGCCGGATCATGACAAACATTGAGACAGTTGCACGTATAGGAAATTGCAGAGTCTGGGGGGAACAATCATTGACCGAAAGCCCAGAAATTGTACTCATTTATGTATGGTAGATTCTGGGAAGATTATCCTGCGGCGCAGTGCACAGTTACTGCGAAAATTGGGCTTTGCTGTACAAAGATCAAGTGTCGCTTGAATATTCGCAAATTGGGGTATCCGGTTCCACGATCCGCAGTGCGTAGTTGTCTCCATGGAGGAAGCATATCTGCATGACCTACAAAGTGCAGGCTGAGAGGGAAGAAGGGAGAATGGAGATGAAACATAAGGAGTAAAAACTACAACACATACCAACGAACGAGGAGCATCTCATTAAAGAACGGTTAATCTCATTCGATCAAAATATTCACTCATCGCCGGGTTTGGCCGAGTATTTTGTTTTTTACGCAGCAACCAGGGCATTGATTGAAAAATGGATTGGACACACACCGTAGAAAGCAAAATTCTGACCTGGGTGAAGATCCTATCCAAAAGTATATAAATCCATAGCAACATACAGTTTAATAAAATGTTGATGACTTCATTTGGTACAAAACTGCTACAAAAGTAGCTACAATCCATAACCGTTTCCAAAGACACCAATTCATTCATTGTCCCGAGCGTACGAGAGAACTATTGAAAGAGGGCCTTTCAGCAGCCATTTCGGGTGAGAACAAAAGAAGGTCTTTCCCATATAACTGAAAGACACACCGAAAGGAATTCTTTCGGCAGCGCTTTCAGCTGTATGGAAACAAAGACTTTCCTAAATTTAGGGAAGCATTTCGGAAACAGCATATTTCCGAGCAACCCCAGGGTGCACCCACAGGTGTACCCACAGGTGTACCCGCTGGTCGACCCTGAATTACAAAAATCAAAACTGCATCGGCGCCTCCTCCTGCAGCGCACAGCCATCTGCCCTAGCCTACAGTTGCGCACCGGGCAGCCCCGCACCGCGAGCAACGCATGCACAATGCTCCGCGGAATCACGGGCGCCTCTGCATGCGTGGCGCGCGGCAGGGCGTCTAGATCTTCAAACGCTGCGCCGTCAAGTCCCGCTCGAGCAGATTCGTGATCTAGGAAATATATGTCAGCTCCGAGAAGCGGGAAGTATAACACACCTTCCCAACCGACATCGACATGGTGGAGGTAAGTGCTGCAAAAGCGCTTCAGCGCCTCCTAACATACAATCGGTGTTTAAGGATTAACATACATTATTTTCTCGGTTCCAGACCTGAACCACGCTAAGCCCAACCCGCGTTACAGTCCGTATTATTTAATTACATTTCGTGTCTGGACGAAAATAATCAGTCGAGATGCAAGAGCTTCACTAAAATTCACTTGCCTAATGCTGAGCCAATTGAGGCGCCACAGATAATACTCGAAAACTGCGATGATACCGTCCATTTCACCACAACGCTGAAACGCTGACTATAGAACCACCGGTGAAATTAAGTGTGCAAGATGAACACTTCAGTGAACAACCAACAACACCAACAACAACCAACAAATCCAACTATCAAACGTGCGAGGTTCGGGGTTCCTACCAGGTATTAGGCAGTGGCAATTTGGGTTTTTACAGACAAATGCAGTAGCTTATAGCTAAAGGGGACTTCGAGACGATCGAAACCATTCTAGGCGCTTTACACGACCTTAGAAGGTAAGGAAAGTTGGGTTTTCATGTGTAAGACTTAGAACTAAGCCCAAGGGGTGATCCGTAGATCGAGAGTTTTATGCCAACATTATATTTCCAACAACCAATGTATCAGCTAGAGTTTGGTAGATTGACTACTGCACAAAGCCGAGCGCCTTCAAATGTTTATGTGATTTTTAACGAAGCAATTCCTGTCCTGTCCTGTCTGGTCTGGTCTGGTCCTGTCTTATATCACTCCACAAATATCCAACACTTTATATATTGCAACAGAAACAACAAAAGGAAACTTTATAAGCTTTCTGAGGGTGTTCCGAATGGATGCTAGACGTCCCCTGTGTGCTCAAGCTCACGCTCGTGCTCACTGAAGAGGAAGGATAGGATCTACTGGCGTTCCCTCCGTTTTCCATGGGTATTTATACAAACTGACGTTCTAAATAAGGAAATGATTCTGAAACCGACTTTCAGTACAAACGGATAAACGGAACACGGATATATCGGGGCGATGAGCAGTATTAGCTCAAGAAATAATCCTGTTGGTAATTAGTTCCGATTAAATGGTATATTTTGGTAGATAATCTGGGAGATTGGAAGGGGAATTGCGCCATAGCACATATGTGCCCTGGGCGATCAATCCATGTGCCAGCTCCACCGAGCCCTGGTCCATCAACCCTTAAGTCACCCAATTAGTCAACCCTTCAGCCCTGGTCAAAGCGAGTCCTGGCATCACGGGCCAAGGGCTCGGTACTATCTCCGACATCGGATCTCTGTTCCGTGCTCAGATCGGTGATATCCGTGATCGGCATCATCAGATCTTCGGAATTGTTCGGATTATTGGACCGCGCACGGTTCTATTATCTAGAACCGTCCCGCAACCTTATTTGATCCCTTGTATGTGCCCCTGGTAAGTCCCATAGTCTGGATGGAGTGCATTGACATGTCCTTGATAGGATACATGCAGGATGTTCCCAATCCCTTGGTTAAGGATGGTAAGAACACCTTTAGCTAATAGACTAGTACTTTGCTTGGCAAATCTGACCCATTATGGTGGCCGTCATTCCCAAGAAATCAATAGGACTACTTGCACATGTGTATATCCTTAGCTAGCAACTCGGACTTTATCCTAGCTCATAGTGAGCGATATAGCCATTATTCTATATGAAGCACCTGTTTAGAACAGCAAAATCGAAAGATTTCACCGCTGGTCACAGGGCCGGCTTATCATCGTCAGTCCTGTTAGCAAGCAGCAGTTCTACTACCCCTAAGTGCCCATTTGCGGAGGCTGCTTGGAGTGCTGTTCCATAAGTCGCAGCTGAACAAACATGAGTGCCTTGATAAATGTAATAAAATTTTACAATATTACTAGGATGGGTTTCAATCACACCCTTGGTAAGAAAAAGCTCTACTACCGCTATGTGCCCATTTGTGGCGGCTGCTTGGAGTGCTCTTCCATGAGCCTCAGCTGAACAAATATGAGTGCAGTGATAAATGTGGTAAATTTTAAAAATCTTACTACGCCCAATCTCAATCACACCCTCACTAAGAAAGAATTCCACTATATCTTTCCTCCCGCTATATGCTGCCGACTGGAACAAGTTTGTGAACCCAGGGTGTTTAATACACTCCATAGAGTTAGCGCCTTCCCTGATCAGGTCTCATAGTCTCTCAACAAACGGTGTTGCTTCAACCTCTTCCCGGAGCGCTTGGTAGAATTGCTTCTGGACCCCATGCGATGCTGTGAGGATGTCTCTGTATGCATTCCAAGCATCCCGTAGAGGCATAACAAGAAGAAGCAAAGCAAGGACCTGCCCAAAACCCCACAGATTATCTTCACCAGATTGCAAGTGCTTATTACGGGAGAGAGTGAGTTCGATATCAACCAGGAAGATGATGTTGATGATGACCAGGAGCACTAAACCGAAGACCAAGCAGCCGGTGTGGACTTCTTCAGAGGAGAGTAAGTGAAGGAGGTTAATCGCAGAACAGAAGAGCACTTACGTTCAGCACATCGTCGGTCCCACCACGACCGGAACCGGTTGTATGTGATATGAAGTGCGAGAAAAAAGAAGATTGGGGGGAGGAGATTGACGCCAGGGATGAGGAGAAGAAAATACATGATTAAGGAAAAGATCTGCAGTGCGCCTGACGAGAAAAGCACAGGGCCTCCAACGATAGTCAGTGTTGGATCACAGCCGATGGGGGGGGTGCCGAATTTGGTCGATTCAGCCAAAGCACGATTCCAACGGCGGCCATCAGCGAGAGGTGGAAGGAACCAAGGACGAGCACGGGTGCCTGTAAGAAAAGTTCCCAAGCGGCACGATAGACGAGGCGGAGGGCGGGGCTGCGGATCCGTCAGTCAGTTAATTGGGGATAAAACACGAGATGAACAGCCGGTCCCTAGCATGATCGGGGCAGGCTTTAGAGCGCACGACTGGGATCCAGTCTGACCAGGTCGCACGAATGTGGTTCCTACCCGCTTCAAGACGACAACGAGGGCAGCGTGGGTCCCAGCCCTCGCGGCACAGTTTTTGTTTGTCGGCCTTGCTGAGATGGTGGGCATATAGCAGAAACCAGATCCAAGTGCTGGTATTGTTCATCCAGCTCAAATCGAGGATGACGGCCACATGAAAACAAGTTATCTGCAGCGCTTCAACAGCGGTGGTGGCCTGGATGATGGTGGAGATGAGGATGGCGAATGCGATGGCGAGCATGCCGATGGACTGGTCCTTGATGCCTTTCATCTCAGCGGGGGAGACTGTTCCATCCCAAAGATATGCCATGACCGGCATGAAACATAACAGATTTTGTGCGTAGATCGCGGCGCGAACTCCAATACCAGAGATGTCTGGGTTGGCGGTAATGCACGGGGAGGCCATGGTGGTTAGAAGCAAAGAGTGCGTGCGTGCTTGTGCAATGTGTTCAGCGTGGTCCGCGGCCAACAAGGAGTCCCACGTCACGCAAGATTAACAGTTGGTTGACAGCCATCTGGCAAGGTAAACGAAGCTGTAAACGACGCGCTGGCAGTGGCGCAAAAGTGGCGCAACTCGGGCCCTGGTTACAGCATGATACGCAGTGGCTTCTTAGCAAGTTCGATCTGGTGTGGCAAGGGAAGTAGCGAATCAAGTTCCTTCCCAGCCGCGGTTTCGAGGTTCATCAATATGTGTAGCGGTATTTTACAGCTAAGCTCAAAACGATAGACACAAATCGATTTGCGAGCTCAGGTTCGGGCCGAGCACTGCCCCCAACCAAAAAAAGCTCCATCCACTCCACCATGTATCCCACCACAGCCTACCGCTTGGTTGAATGTAGAGCTGCGAGAGGTCCATTTTATTCGGCTGAAGCCCCACTGATGTTGGTCATGAAAAGTTTATTTTATGGAGGACGATCGTCGAGACAACGGACAAAATTAGCTGGTGGCTCTCATCAGTATTGGTTTGGCCGAGGGTGGTGCTCGGCCCGAACTTCAGCTCGCAAATCGATTTGTGTCTATCGTTTTGAGCTTAGCTGTAAATGAATTAAGAGAAAATGACTTACCGGATTGAAATCGGACCGTGTTACGTATGATGTTCCTAGTGACAGAAGTTGGGGATGAACCTTTACACGCGCGAGTCCACGGCGGCTAGAGGAAAATATATACAGACTGAGCTTCCAGGGCCTGTGAGAGTCACAAGACAGTTTACATTCTTTACATGCAAAATGGAGTTTAGCTCGTAAATTACACCATCATTGAATACCCAGCCCCAGACGCAGCAGTTCGCGGGAGCACTTATCTTGATCCCCGCACCAGCGGCGCCTTGAGCTTACACATTCACTGCGTTCAGGGCCCTGATAACCGAAGCCCGGCCTCGCCGGACCTGGCCGCAAAGTGCGGCTAGGTCACATCAGTCACCTGTAGCTATGTCTGACTAGGCGGCTCCACACGGCTTCACACGGCTCCACACGGCTCGCCACACCTCAACTGGATTTGGCCGCCCCTGCGTGTAGAGGGCGGGGCGCGGCACCGTCTCCCCCCTCCCTGCTTAGATCAGCTGCCTGGCTCTATTGTCTCTGTAACATGAAATGATATTGTCTGGCATTGGGCAGGAGAGAAAGAAAAATGTGTCGGGCTCCTCAGGGCAGCCTGAGGCCAAACTTAGAAGAGGATCGGCAGTGCCAAAATTTAAAACGCTTAACAAAGATGTATTCATATCAAGGTAGAATAATTAAGCCCAACACACGAGTTGGCCGTTTGCAGGGTTCAGGCAAAGTGGGATTGAGCCGGAAAGTGGGTGGCAGGCGGCGATCTGGCAGTTGGTGTGGCGAGGTCACGCGAGGCCTGAGCAGCGAGCTCGAGGCAGTGCGGCTAAGCGACGAAGGCATCAGCTCGCAGCATCTGGCTATATTTGCCGCGTGGAGCCGTTTAGCCGAGGCCTAGACCAGAGATCGCCCGGACCTCGCCAGACCTAGCCGAAGCTCGACGTGGCTTCGGCTACCGGCCCGCTGAATGCAGTGATTGTTCTGAGGATTCGGCGAAAATATCGAGGGTTTTCGCCACCTCCGGCTCCAGCTCAGCTGTGAATGCCCACAACAGCAGTGAGTGAATTTTGCCTTTGGCCCGCGACAGGTATAGCTCTCTGTAAGCGCCGTTGGGCGACCATGCCGTAGGGAATTGATGCAATGGAGAGATGGAGAGATGGTTGTCAACTCATCGGCCTCATTGAAAAACCACACCTGCTCCGTGCGCTAATTTATAGACGCTACAATTTGATGCGCGCATGACTACATCAGTAAAACTACACAATTGGCTTTCGCATCTTCCATCTTTGAAAATGGTCTTTCGTCTTTCAAACTGGTCTTTATGCACTTTTGTCTTGAGAATGATGTCTTTTGTCTTTGGCCCAATATCTTGGAGCATCTTTCGTCTTGCACTCCCAGTCCTATATCTTTGGGCTTTGTCTCGAGATAGGCCGACTCGGATATGAGAAAATTTTGCAGTGAAATACAATATTGTGAAGGCTTATCATTTCTGACTGTCTCCCGAGTCTATACCTTGACGTTGGCGGCGCCATTGGCATGTCTCTTCATCACGGTCAACTTATCTAAAAATAATCGGTGAACAATTCCTAGAACCACGGAGTGCAAGGGAACGGACTTAGTTAAGCTTATCTCATTTACAAATGTAACTCACAGGCTTGTGTGCAGGGAAACCACGAGCGATTGGAGTCTGTTAGCAGCGGTGCACAAGCGGGGCACCCGGCGTTGGCAAGAAATCCTTTAAGTCATTGAAACTCCGCTTAATCATGATCCGAGCACAGCCGAGCACGAATGGCGTGATTTGATGGTGGTTGCGCTGGCAGCAAGCGACGTCGCCTCTCTCTCTTTTTCCCCCTCCACGTCCACGTCCACGTCCAGCCCTCCCTCCCTCCCTCTTCCTCCGCCCGTCCTCTCCTTCCTCCTGCGCTCCGTCGCACTCCATGTTACATATGGCTCTCCCAATCTGTGCTATGTCGGTCCGCGGCATCTCGTCTTGGCCTGCTTGTCGTTCCATCTCCCGAGCCGGGTCGCAGCCTCTCACGCCCGTCTACACCTCGGTCCAACTTGCAAGCCCCTCAAGCACTCCCTCCGCCGCCTCAAGCCAATCACGATCTCCCCACAAGCCGTCTCAAGCCCACCCGCTCCTTCCGATCTTCAAGCCCATGTCACGCAAACCCAAGCACATGCTGTCAAGCTCGCTGGATATTCGTTCCTATTTGGCCTTTTCCTTATGGTTCTCGTGTTCCTTTTGTTACCCCGTCGTTGATCGCTACCGACCTGCGGTCAAAGGTGAGTACATAGTCAATTCTCTGATAGTGCATTCAGTATTAACAACTCTCTTCCACCGTGCAGCCTTCCTCCTCTCCGCGCCCTCTCCACGCTTTCCCTCCCAGCCACCCGCCCGCCCTCGTTCATCATCTATATCGTCGTCCGAGGACACGACTTGTCGGCACTCCGACAATGTGCAGCCGAGCAGGCGGTCGACGATATGTACTGTAAGTAGGTGTGTAATGGCGTACCCTAGATAGCCGGATCCAATAAATATATATACTTTCTGCCCTTTACGTCTGTCTTAATGTGTCTTTTGAGCAACTTTCCGCATCTTTAAGAACATCTCGAGAAAGCTTGGGGAAAGCTGTACTATGTCTTTGAAGTCTTGCCCAAGACAGATGTCTTGTGTAAGACAAATGAACCTCATTTGTGAAAGACGCGCGTCTTTGAGAAAAACACGTCTTTGGCATCTTTGGCGTGGCAAAGACGCGAAAGATGCGAAAGCCAAACATGTAGTTTTACTGATGTACTTCCTTCGCCACTGCCTCTCCCCTCGAGATGACGACATCATGTCAAGCCCCAATTCCGCCACCTCCGGATCCAGCTCAGCTGTGAATGCCCACAACAGCAGTGAGCGAATTTTGCCTTTGGCAACAGCCCGCGACAGGTATAGCTCTCTGTAAGCGCCGTTGGGCGACCATGCCGTAGGGAATTGATGCAATGGAGAGATGGAGAGATGGTTGTTAACTCATCGGCCTCATTGAAACCGCACCTGCTCCGTGCGCTAATTTAGACGCTACAATTTGACGCGCGCATGACTACTTCCTTCGCAACTGCCTCTCCCCTCGAGACGACGACATCATGTCAAGCCCCAATTTCGACCAAACTGTGTGTACCCCGGAGCAGCTGGCAAGTGAAGGATTCTCGGGATTCGACTGCTAGACTCGCAGGCAGAATGTCGGTCTTGTGGTCCGCGCTTCTCCTCCCCTGTGGGATGTAAGGGCCAGGTATTGAATGACTGTAGGTTGTCTCCCTGGCAGGATCTATCTCTCTCGCAGCTGTTGTCGGGGTGTTCGGGCTCATCCTGGTACGTTCCTTCGGCAGGCTTCTCCCGCCGAGGCTGCTAACCGCCCTGAATTTCCAGAGAAACATAATCAGGGAATTTACAGACCCCAGGAAGTGTCGATTAATCAAAGTCCCCATGGACTTGTTTGTCGTCAGTAGTTCAACCTTTTATTCTTTGTTCGAATCTTACTGCATAATAGCTGTCATTATTGACCACGGACTTATTTCAGTCCTTGCATGGACGTTCGATGGGTTAACGACGGCGTTGTTCGTGCCAGGGGACTCTGTGCTGCCCAAGGTCAGAACATCACCTTAATTTCTGGCGGATCGCACCTTCCGAACGTATGGAGTGCAGCAAAATATCGGCCAAGCGGGAATTGCGATGACGACTTTTCTACGTGAAAGCTTTTATTTCAAGTTGATGCGCCGAACCCAACGCGACTGTACAGATAATTAGGCTACAAACATTCGACACCATCTGGCGCCGGGCGGCGGCACTTCTTTGAGATGGGCATCCGTCCTTGTCGGCATCATCTGGGCGTTCCTAATTCTGACGGTCGCCATCTCGGCGTCTGTCCACAACGATCCTGCTTTCTATGCGCCGACACCCGTAAGAAGTGTTCCTAATCCGCCTCAATCCCTCGTTCTGATTCCCGCACAGTACTGGTGTTGGAAAAGCAGCAGCTGTCCCAATTACCGAATTACCTTGGAGAATTTCTGGCTGTGGATTGGATTCGCAGTATCCGTCCTCTATATCCCCCTATTATTCTGCGACACCGAGCGCATTAGGCCAGGAGAACCCGAATGGTGGACATTCAAATTGCATACCCGAAGTTCTGGAAATAGCGAGCGCCGTTCTCAGTTGGCGATCACGTACGTCGTTGAACCAATCGTCTCCTCCTTGAGCGCTCATAGTTCGCCGTAGCTGCGCGTTGGCATATTGTTTGCCGGTCTTACCTACGAGTCTGGCGAGATGGTTCCTCGTCGTCCACGGATACGTGAAATCTTTTGCCTCCGCACAAGCACAGTTCATATCACCAAGGGAATCTTCAGCCTCAGCGGCGTGTGCGATGTCGTCGCATTCAAGTATGCAAGATCTGGCCTTCTGCTCTTCGGCTCGACTGCGGAGGAGGCATCTGCGGAATCCGAGCCGGTAGCCGCCGAAGGGGACGATATCAGCCTTCATAGTGTGAACGACAGTGATAAATCCAGTGGACTCCCGAAAGTTCGCACACATGGTCCGTTGAAGAAGCACTGGATATTCTTCGGTGCGAATTCAACTGCGCGTGCCTGGCCGTCGATACTTACACTTGGGGGTGATGGCCGTCGCACGGCCAGGCAAACTCGTACTTATGTACTTTTTTCATTTTATCGAGAACACCGACAATTTTGTTTCATTTCGTACCAAAAAATTTTAGTGGATCATATATAGCCACCAAAATTTCAAAGATCCATATCAATCTACAAATCTACACCATGTGAAATTGAGATGCTGTATCATCTCAGTAGTTTTCGGCTGCTCCGTGTTGTCATAGCCTCCACTGAAACACAGTTCTCCTTCTCTCTGTCATCCAACTTCCTCTTTTTTTTTTACCCCTATTTTAGCAATATCAGCCGATTTAACTGCCGGCCTGACACCTGGGGGCAGGCCGCCAATCTTGGCCACCGTTTGGGTGGACCGGACACAATCCCCGAATATGCGAAAGCTGTACAAACCCAGCGTCGTTTTGTTAACAATTCTCTGACGTCGGCCGCAACAACATCTCGTTTCTAAGAAGTCCATGAGAAAATTACCCTAGATCGAATTGATAGACTTACAGCCAACTTCCAAAATGCGTCAGGCTGGGCGGTGAATAATATATTTATTCACCCGGAGCAATTGTGTGGTATCAATAACAATATTTCCTAGTTGACAGTGCATGCAGAGTCTTCCGAATGCTCGATGATGCACCCGCCCCGCTGCGCGCGAGGATGATGTCCGCGTTGATCCGGTCGGAAGACCCCGAGTCATGCGACCTGATTGGTCGTGTGTGCTCCTATATTGATCGCCCAACATATCAAATGGCCTGTCAGCCTGCTGAACTGGTTACGATGCACATTGGGCGGAAAAAACAACTTGGCCGGTCGCAATCCATCGCCTTTGGTCTAATAAAAATTATTATTGATAAAGTATCCGCCCAATGTCCTGCTATATCTAAGGACAGACTACACCGAAATTGATGTATGCGTGTATAATAGATCGCCATTTCAAACTGTAGTTAAAATGGCCACGAAACCACCCCGGTGACCCGGTCAACACAAAAAAGCACACGGCAAAAAACAAAGAAACCCCTTTTTGCATTCCTACCACAACCTTAACCTGCTGTTTCCTTATACCAATGTGGAATTTTCCACTGCTGGCAATTGCTATTGTGTCTCTGTGGGCCATCTGGCTCATAGATATAACAGGGGGATAGCAATGTACAAATGCATTGACCGTTGATTCCTTGGGGTGCTCCCTGGCGAGACGATGTCTTGTGAAACCTTGCATGACTTCAGCCCCTGATTGTTCACCACCTACACCACTCTGCTACAATAATACGTGAACTGACTCAGTGCGATACCCTGCTTTTCGCTGGCTTCTGCCGTATACACTAGTATTAAATGCACAAATCCATCTGTCCCTGGTATACAGCTACTTTGACTTATCTCGACCGTTTTACTGCTGTGCCCGGGCACGGCTTCTCTTGATGCGCTCGATAATGAGAAAACATGACTGGTTGATCAGTCTACGACTGCTCAGGGATCGACTAAATCATACCAAATTGTGCATTCCCCCAGCTCGGCAATCCATATTTAACTGAGGTATAATGTACTCTCAAACATGCTGTGGTGCCCCTTGTTCTGCATGGCTGCAGGTGGGATCTCATTTCATACCTGAATGCTAGTCCTCCTTATCAAGAGCATAGATTCTGAGCTGACCGCACCGTGCAAAGTATACACGAAAGCTCCGAATACAGGACGTAGACGGCCCCTGGGACCCTAATTACGCGCAATCGGTGTGCCCAGAACCATAATTCTGACACAATAGAAACACCCAGTGGGTGCCTAAATATTTTTAGGTCCAGAGGAGCCTTGGTGGCGGCAAGGCGCTAATTTTTCGGCCTAGTAGTGCACGTGATCATGTGAAGGTGGAACCAAAGTCCTAAGTGGTGTGTCTAAAATGATAATTTTGATACAATAGAGCTACCCAGTGTATGCTTGAATATTGTCGGGTCCAGAAGAGCCTTGATGGCAGCAAGGTACGTAAGCATATGGTGGTCGAACTACAAAGTCTTCGAACACATGGAATCTCGGCAATCTGTGTGGCTCACATAATAATTCGGACATGACACATATGCCCAGTAGATGCCTGAACATTTTTGGGTCCAGAGGAGAGGTGTTTAGCCACATAGGTGAGGTGCGTACAGAAATAAGTGACACCTGCGAGAATTGAACACAGTCGAAGATCGCTCACTGATTATGGAATACCAACACAGCCACTAAGTGCTCACAAAATATGAATAGGATTTAAGGGACAGCCACTAAATGTACTTCAACACGGCCACAAAATATACTAGCACAGCCCCTAAATTTGTTACAAACTTAAAACGGGACACGATTCACCGAGACCTTGGAAACCTCATTTCGGATTGATTAATAAAACGATTACATAAGTACTTGTCATATCCAAAGTTTTGTGGTTGGTCGTGAATGTATTCGATGCCGTGTGAATCCCCTACTTGGGGTTGATGGCCGCGGCCCGGCCCGGCAAACTCGCACTTATGGGGATTGTTTTGTGTGCTGGGTTTTGTGTTAGGGAAGTTGGAAAAACGAGAGCTTCCCTAACGCAAAGACAGTGCATTGACCATTAATTATCCAACAGCCTCACCGATGCACATCAGTTTAATTTTTAGCCCGTATGAAGGTTAAACAGCTGGTGAGATGTAGCGACCTGTGGTTGGTAATTGCAGAAATGCTATATTCCAGTTGACTGCAAGTCAATACTGGCCGCCCAATGTCGATCAGCCGATTTTTTGTCGGCTGGTGTCAATAACTGGCCACGCCGTGTGATCTCCTCCGCCCCTCACTGACACCTATGTTTGAATCTGTGCTCATAGCATTTCAGCGGCAATCAGCTTTTTGCAAGCACACGGCAGAGGGGGGATATGGTTTGGATATGAATTAAGTGGTGACTCGGAGTTGAACAAAAGCCTACCGCTTCTCACCATGGACGGGTCGGGACACCAATGGTGAGGTGGGGAGTTGCGTGGTGGGGTGTCGAAACCACAGCTGACCTGAACCGTTATATGTTGCTGCTGAAACCAAATTTTATTCAATGTGAGGTGAGCATAAAGTGGTATACCTATTGAGTGGAGAGTGGATTAATCAATATTAACCGGCAAACCTGAGCCCCTAGATCAATGCACACACAAGATATGTACTATTAAGTTTGATCTGGGTGGGTGGTTGATTGCGGAAACGTGAATGCCTTGCATTAGCATCCGGCCCCCCGCGCTCGCAGGACATGTCAAAATCATAAATTTTAGGATGTGGGTGATCCATAGAGCCCGCATAAATATTTGTAGAGCCAAAGCTGCTCTTGTGGCAGAGAGGCACTCATTTTCTTTGTAATTTGATCTTGTGCCTATGCGGTAACATAGCATATGAGTGATAATGAGCGGCTACTGAAATGGAAATTTGGCTGCTGTATTAGGAAGGCCCGCTGCTCGGGACGGCAGATCGGAGTGGGATGCAAATGGGCTGATTGAAACTGGGAGATGCCTATGGTCTGCTGCAGCCAGTTGATTTGATTTGACTTCTGGGTTACCGTAGCTAACTACGAGAGTTATGCGGAAGTACCTGCTAGTAAGTAATGGGTACGGTATATATATGTAGTGGAAGAAGGCAGTGGATGTTAAAACGAGAACCAGGAAATTTCAAAGGCCCGCCACTCCTCGCCGACTTGAAATAGAAACGCAGGGCCCGGTTGACATGGCCCGTTGCAGCAAGAAAGCTCAGTCGGTATAATTGGTTTCTTAACATTTTGTTGCTTTGAGAATGGCAAATGTTCGATCCAGCCAGGAGTTATTTATTCTGTCGGAAGCACCCTTTCTATCCGGCATCCCGCCCGCAATACAGTACATGTTGTATTACTGACAGACATGACAAACTATCAATGTTTACTAGCCGCTCTGGCGAGTTCGAGTGTCGTACTGAAACTGAGACCTCGAGACCTCGGGGAAGAAGATAATAATTATATTCCTACCTACGAGTTTGGCCACTAATATATGTGGGTAATAAAATAAAATCCAGCACATCGTTTGGCCGAATTCAAATTGTGCCGGCCATTTTTTGTCATGTTGCGCTAATCCACCTTACGGTGGATTGGTGGAAATTTTGATAGACACGAGAATGCCACCGGCGTCGAAGTCACAGGTACCAGCAGCTTCAAATGAGTACCAGGGGCTCGAAATTGCCAAGCACGAGCTTTACGAAGATAATGTAATATACTGGGGGATTTCTCTTTTTTTAAAAGCAAGGCTTACCTTCCGGCTTAGTGTTTGCACGGGTGTGCAGCGCGGCGTCGGTCGTGCGTGGATGTGGAGGGTTGTACGCATGCGGGGACTTGCCTGCATATTCGAATTTGATGTGACTAGGTCTTGCCAATGATGTCATTAGACGCAGATATCCCGTTTTTTATGAGTACTTATGTAATCGTTTATAATCAATCGAAATGAGGTTTTGGAGACCTAGTCAAAAAGTGTCCCAGATCTATTCGTGTAACAGATTTAGTGGCAGTGCTAGTCTTCCTAGTGGCTGTGTTGAAACGAATTTAAAGGACAGCCACTACTTTCCCTTCGTCCTTTGTGATTGCTTAGTGGCTGTACAATGTCTTATGTAATCATTTTGGCGCTCGCTGCGGTTCGAATCAGGTGCTACGTATTTTTCTATTCCCGACGGTTTGGTGTCTTTCTTTGTTCATCCTCGACGTATTTAGTCTCCTACAACTGACTATTAAAGCAGCTTCAATACTCTGCTTTACTAGTTACTAGCATATACACATATAAAAGCGGGAGGAATTGTTTGATCTTGCTTCGTTAGCCCTTATTTCACTTGTCACATCCATGAAACACACCTTCCATCACCATCACCATCACCATCACGGTGGTCGTCGCCATCACTGCCCGCGCGCATCGCGGCATCAACTTCGCGTCAAACGGGTGCTGCCATCACCGCGCCGTCATCCGCATCAACGCTCTGCCACCACTGAGCTCGCCGTCCCCTCCCTGTGACCATAAAATCACCAAAATAATAGGGTGTGTAGTCACAGCACCCCACAGTCGATGCACCGCCCAGATCGTGCCCGCACGCGGCGCCATCAGGGCGCGCACTGATACCATCAACGCCGCCGCCGCCGCCGCTGCGGGCTCCGTGCTGTCTCAAATAATACACCATAAATCACGAAAAAATAGAGACGGATGGGTGAGGTCCCCCAGTCGATGCATTCCAAAGATCACGTGCGCGCCCTGATTCCATCAACACCGCTACCGCCGCATGCTGCGGGCTCCGCGCTGTCTCGAATAATAAGTACACCGAAAATCACGACAAAATCGGGACGGGTGATCGGTCTCAGATAACCGTTGATAACGACGCTATCAGCGCGTGAAAGCCATCAGTTGTCCTGGCGCTGCAGTGTAAGTCGGCGCTCCCGCCCGCAATAATGCACCATAAATTGAGAGACAATAAGTCATGTTCCCGCCTATTATTAGGGCCTACGGCGGATGCCGTTTTCCGGATCTTGCCGAACTGTGCATCCGATGGTATCCGATCATTTGGCGCTGTTTGGCCTTTCTCCCAAATGCCCCAAATGTCCCATTTCTCCCATATTGTGCCGCCACACTGTAGATACACAGCCCAGGCACTAAAACACAGCGGTGATGTTACTTGCCCATCATATATGATAGCGCGAGATAACCGCTGATAACGAACCTATCAGCGCGCCATGGTCAGTGCCATCAAAGCCATCAGTTGTCCCGCCGCTGCGTGCAATAATACACCTTAAATCAGGGGGGAAATGGATTGCCTTCCACCCCATCATTAGGGGGTCTTGCCGGGTTCTCCACCCAAAGAACGAAGACTTTGATAGTGAGAAATAACAGATAAACAAGGTTATCAGCATGTCATGATCAGTGCCGTCAGCCCGCCATCAACCCATTAGCTGTCCCGCCGCATCAAGTCACTACTGCCCTGCTTAATAATGCCCATAAAACATACAGCACCCCCTACTTCCTTGGGACCACGGGGCCGTCGTGCGTGATGCGCAAGATGTTTGCGAAGGTGTTCACGATCTCATCAACACCCTCCCCCGAGATGACTTGCAGTGCCTCGCTGTCCCATCGCCGTCGCCGTTGCGCCACACGCTCTCCCGCAATCTTGCTTAGCTTCCCACTATCCGCTTCCCGCCAGCCGCAACCCATCAGCTGTGTAGTGCCTACGTGCCTCGACAAATATACCGTGTATCCATCTCGTAAATGCATCGGGGAGTGTGGTCCAGATCGGAAGGATTGGATCTCTACTCTGATTGGCTGGATCACTCGGACCGGCCTCGGTATCTGCCGGAATACGCACCAAAAGTCATCACTGAGAAGCAGCAGGGGATGTAAGGCATATGGGAAGTTACAGAATGAATTTTGATGGTTCCAATACCATTATGACGGAGCTAGATGTAGAACCAAGTGCTGGAATTACAGTACTTCAATTACCAAACCTGTCCGCCAAAATGGATGCCACTCAGGGATGAAGATGGGATATGACTTGGGGAGTTGGATTGAGGTTAACTCAAAGTGCGAGGACTACAATATCGCACAGTCAGTTGGTTTTTTGACTGATTTCGAGTCTAATATTCATTCAGAGCTCCCTATGGACTAAATACCCCAGATCTTTGACAGTTTTTAGTCCCGTGGACCCAGCCAATGCCCTTTAAGGAAGCAGAATTATTTTCTGCCTCTCGTGGCTCGCAAACTGGCCAAAGACCCGAAAAATAATCCAAATTTCAAATGTCTACAGCACCTCCGGAAATATCATATATTATAGAAGGCATCTAAAAGTGAGATTCCTCCAGGGCCGATGCATTTGCTCGCCGGATAGCCCTACAGTGAGGATGAACATCTACGGACTCATGTGCAACAGACAGATTGTAGAGAACATATAAAGTCTCAGTTATATTTTTCGCTGGCTTTTGAGACCATCTAACAGAGTCTGAACCAGCCTATTGCAGATTTGAATCAAAAAACAAAAATTAAACATTACAATGGCGGGAGGCCGGTGTTTACTATCAATCACCGGGTAGTTGACCACCTTAGCATTTGTGGTGTATCTCTGAAGCCATCAGTGGACTGTCGGGGTCCGCCGGGATTTATAATGATGGCTTGCATCCTAGGAGTCTATTAAACACATTTGGCGGAATTTAGATGCTGTTCCGAGTAGCGAGCAATTTCTTTCTGGGCAGCATTCCAAAAACGGCCAAAACAGGGTAGTTGACCACTGCCTTGAAGACGCCGCTGAGGACGGAATTGACACTGCCTAGTGTCTGGGTGGTCTTTGGAGGTTCCAGGCTACCATTTAGCGTACCTTACATTGGACTCCAAGACATGGGTGTGCATACAAATTTTATTCTGAAGTGCAAGCCCATAGGGGTAATAAAGTCCCTCGACTAACTGACTGCCATGCAACCAACATATGCCACAGGGGGATAAAATTTGTTTGCAGTCAGTCTCATAGAATGTAAATGAATCTCTTTGGCTCCAATTTTCAGCCCCATACTATCGAGAGCGCCTAGAAAAAATCCGGGAGTCGAAACCCCAAAATTCATGTGATTTGATGTATTGGACGGTGGGGAGAGAGGAATAAAATGTAGAAAATATCGATGGAACACCAAATTTGAAGCATAGTGTCCCAATATGGATCATACCAATTTTCAGACCGGTAGTGCTAACGGTTCTCTTAGGAACGGGTGGTCAACTTATGCCGCTTGATATTGGATTTAACTATTCTGGGGGGTCCTGTAAGTGTTGATGCCAATTTCGGGGGATACATTATATTCTGGTTGAAAGCCCCGACCCAGAGCTCCAGAACGACCCCCAAATGTCGTGGATTCACCAAGGATTGGTCGAGAGCGGAACATCGATGCCGTTGATGGCCAAGAAATGATGTTCTCACGCATCGTATCGTGATCAAACGCGGCACCGCTGCCGATCCACCCATCACTTCGCCTCCAAATTTGGTCCAAACCTTCGTCAGACATCCTATTCCCTCCCCCGAGGTCAATCCACTGTCAGTTCTCCATTTATATCCAGCCATTGTCCAAGTGGTCAACTGCCTAGTGTGGTCAACTACCCAGTCGGCAATAGTAGCTGTAAGCACCCTGTGTAAATTAGCAACATGTGTAAATACTTCTCAAAAAGTCCAGGAGAGTATAATAACTGGTCTAGACTAGAAATTATGCATCAGGGGAGCTTTCAAGGCACTATAGATTCAAAAGTACAGCCTGTTCGCCGTGCCGATCCCGATTGGGATGTGCGATCAGGTATCAATCACCGTGAGAAATATATGTTGCTCGCGCGACTCTGTACATCTTTCCCCCTCCCGGTGTCTACTCAACCACCCGACCACACAATGACATTGCACCAGCGCCAGATGAAGTATCCTCCCACCAAGATGAGTTTATTATTTGTGTGCGTACCTTGGCTAATCACTGAAGTGTGGAGAGTGAAAGGCAAAAAATTTGCAAGGCCCGAAAAAAAAAAGTACATAAGTGCGAGTTTGCCGGGCCATGCCACGGCCATCACCCCCAAGTAATTACATCACCAAGGGCCTTTGTTGTTAGTTTTATCAATCCTTTATGGAAACACAGACGGGCTCACTTTGAGCTGTGCGGCGCTCCGGGGAGGGTGCGTACCAGATACTCGAGTATATGTGCTTAGGACATGTGCCACTGTCGAACAGAAAGTGTGTGTGGTGCTCACCGCCGGCGATCTGCATCGCACGTGTGCCCCCATGGTTGTCCGGGTGCAGTGTGCGCACCTCTGTCGGCGTTTTGACCAGTCGCTCTGTGTCCTCGGAGCCCGTCTAGCGCATCATGCAAGGACGGCGCCAGCGCGGTCGACTGCGAACGATTTGTGTGTGTCCACGAAGACGGCAACAATGTCGTACAAGGGGAGCACCTCGTGCTTGAGGCTGTTCCCCTTCCGCCGCTCGAGGATGCGGCACGCGAGCTTCCAGCTCGCGCCATTGCCCCACGCATAGACAGTCCTGTCACAAGCGAGCACGAGCACGTGGTGCCCACCCCAGGGCGCGGCGTAGATGGGTATCTTGCCGAAATGTCCAGTGAAACCTCCAGAATGACAGTCAGGTAGGTAGGTTACTGAAAAATGGGTCAGCAATTTACTCGAACACAGAAGAAATTAAGATTCTGCTCACCCACGAGGTCACAGGCCACCAATGCACTCGCGATTCCGAGGACCTTGCATCATGAGCAGAGGCTTACGCGTGGCATGCACCATCCGATGGTCCATCCCATTCAGAAGGAGCGGCAGCTAAGCGACGAGCACGATGCGCTACGGCTTATATCAAATCCGAAGAGGGAGGGACCCGACAGAGAGCATTCTGAGGGCGTCGCTCAGTGACGAGATGGGTCCGACGGACGTGCAGCCAAGATTTCACTTGAGGGATGGCGACGCTGCTGGTTGTCACTGGTGGTGCCGAGGTATGATTTCCTGTTGAATACAAGGAGGTTGGACCCAAGGGAGGGAGGTCGAGAGCGAACAAGGATGTGTACGGTAAGTCGGGATCATTCGGCTCGATGATCTGCTTGACCTTGACTCGGTGGAAAAGCTCCAGGAACTTACGGGGTTGAATTGGGGACCGCCAAGCGCTTGATGAAGTTTGCGCAGGAGGATCGGCAGAAGATCAAGAAGGTGCGCATTGAATGAATGTTTGTGTAGTATTCAAGTTCTTGTTAGCTTCGAGCTCCGTCTACAATATCTAATGGTTCATATCTTATACTCATACCCTTCAGCTTGACCACACACTAGTTGCTTCAAAAAATTTTACATAGTCTAGATATATCCGCAATGATGAAACCAGCCCATCGCACTTTCAGCTGTAACTGCAAATGCCGCCTCAATCAAGTGCACATACACATAGGTATCATCGTCTCCGGCCTCCAAGTCAGCACGCCCAACAATTCCCATACGACGAACATAAGCCTTGATGGCGGAAAAGGCCAACTCGATGGGGTTGAAGTCGGGGGAGTAAGCGGGAAGAAATTTGAGCCGGTTTTGAATCAGCTCCTGTCAAGCTGGTATGGATAGATATATGTACCGAGCCTCAATGAGTTCACGGAGAGATGGATCTTTGTGAATGCGAGCATTATCCATGATGATCACAGATCCAGGAGGCATCGACCGGTCCATGCGATCTAGGAGGCCCAAAATGAACTCGAAGAAGAGCTCTGCCGTGAATGAGCCCTCCACAACTTTTGCGTAGATGATCCCATGCATTGTCAAAGCCGGCAACAATGAATATCTTTTCGTCAATCAGTGTTCATCATCTGTCCGTATACCGACCTGACACACCTTCGACCGCGGACGAAAAAGCATTTCCTTTCAGCTTGATTGCCCCTCAAGGCTCATCCACGGTTGCGGATTACGGTTCGATGGTCAAATTAACTTTCATCCACGAAGACAGTGGTCTCGGGCTGACAGGTGCGCCCATAATTGAATTTGTAGCCTCGCCGATCACCTTCATTGCGTTCGATAGCATGCCGAGTAATCTAGTGGGCATGTGTCAGTGTCAAGAAAGTTATGGAAGACGATAACACACTTTCTTCATCGTAAAGCCAGTGCGCATAAGCGCTCGCCATACGGTGGAGTCTGAACTTCCACCCCAACTCGTTCTTCAAGAAGCTCTTTCATTTCTTGCAGATAAGGATCATTGCGGAAGCGAACATAACCACGCAAAAACTATTGAAGTAATCTACAATGTGCTGTTTGGCATCAAAGGTACTGCTCACCTCCATGTTCCTTGCAGCCAATTTTCGGATCCGACCTCTCAAACTACGGCCGGGGCCCCAACGTGCTGCGGTGCCATATTTGCGATAGTCTGACATGAGCCGCTGCACTGTACGCTTGCCAACATCAGTCAGCTTCGAAATTGTGGCAACATCATGAGTTCTAGCCATCTTGAGGAGTGATCATCGTAAGTCCTGTGAAAAGGGGCGTCCACGGGTCATACTTGAACGAAGGGCAGAGAAAGAGTTGAGCGTGATTCGAGGGGAAGCTGCGAGAAAGGTCGGAAACTGTCCAAAACAAATAACAGCATGTGGGAACGAGGTTGCACACGCTATTTGCGGCTGGGGGCAAGTCGGGGAGTACTATACGAACACTTTTCCAACTTGGACCTAAGGATAAAACCTCACTGTTCACGAGAAATGCTCAAAATGAGCGGAAACGGACCACCAGATATGACTTCTTGAAAAGTCGTTGGATCTCAAAACGGACCCCGGGGGCACATAACCCTCAAAAACCCGATCAATTTTCACTATACACATATAGGGTTTCGTCTAGTGGTTGAGGAGCTAGACACTGCGGCGATCACCGAAACTTAGTCAGCAAAAAAGCCACTAGAATCATGTTGTTTGTTTAGTGGGCCCAAGTTTTAGTAGGGAAAAAACTCCACTAAAAGATAGGATCTTTGTCTCTTTGTTTTTCACACAATAATCCAGAATTTTAGTGGGAGAAAAAGTTGGGGACAAAGAGAAAGTCACGTGTTCCTGTTTTGTCTGACTAAAATATAGAGTCTTTGTAGGGGAAAGAAAGAAAGAAAGATCCCACATTTTATTATAGTTTTTTCCCCACTAAAACTTGGGCCCACTAAATGAACAACATGATTCTAGCCCATTTTTTCCTGACTAAGTTTCGGTGATCGCCGCAGTGTAGAGCTCGCGCGAGATCTGCTCGGAAAACACAAATTTATATGTATTTACGCCTGGCGCCAACTTTTATGCAAACGGCAATAAACCAAGGAGACTAGGTTTACTAAGGATGATGCCTGCACAAATGGGGTCAGACATAGTAACTTGGGTTAAAAAACCACTAGCAAGCTATAGGCCTACTCTGGCAGACAATCAGACTGTATTACCCAGTGCAGTGTGTTCGAGTTTAAAATTTTTCATCATTGATGTGATCCTTGCGCAATCAAGCAAACAAGGGACAATGTTCGTATCACCATCACATCACTCTTGTCTTTCCCCACCATCTTCCTCCATCTCCTCCCTTGCCCACCGCCTCCCCGAAGCAGCCCGAAGCTCGAGGTTGCCCTCCTGGGGCCTCTACCATCTTCAATATACTCAATTAGCCTTCCCGGCCATAACGCGAATCGGTGCCTCGTTCCGCATCAAGCCCAATGCTGTTGAGCCCTCATCCAAGCATTCTTCAAGCATCTCATACCTCACTGGGCATCTTGCAGACCTGGGTCTTGCAGCAAGAAAATACTGTGGTACCAAGTTGTTCTACATCAATCAAGCTCGTGCAAGCACTTGTCTCCTACTCACTTCGGCTCGAGTTGCCTCGAGGCCGCACAGCGTTCCCCAAGGCGGGCACTGTGACTGACACTCTCGACGTGCCGCGTCTCCCTCCCTCCTCCTCCTCCTCAATGCGTTCCCGCTCATTCCACTGTTCGACATCCGTTATCTATTGTCGGCTTGGCACGCGCCCCGACCACACGCACATGTGATACGATGAAACATGGCAATGTGCGCAGGTGGGATAGCCAGTGGGCGACGAGACAGAGGGTCAGGGTCGCCACGGGGTTCAGGTATGGCCGCAATTTGAAAATTAGTCCCCCCACAATGTTATAAGTACTGCCTAAAATTCATGTGTGCTCATCTTCCTTCGCCCATGGCCTCTCCAATGTGCCAATGCGGCAATCCACATGCGTGCATTTGTTTCGTGCAAAGCCGGTTCAAGTCTCCGCAGTCCCTTGCGAGCACATTTTTTCATCCAGCAAGGAGACTGATGCTCTGTGCGGGGGCAGCCTCTCGCCCGAGATGATGGAGATGCTACAGATCCTCAAGTTTATTTATCAGCAGCACCACATCAACTTTTGCAATGACCTGGTAGCAACAGAGGCTGAACTCTCGGTGATTGATGTTGATCCTGAGGTTATAGAGGAACTCCTGGCCGCCGGACGGACCCAGGAGCTCGAGCAACTGGTTAACGCGTTGTGGGGCAATAGTTTTGGCAGTCAAGCTGCGTCATGATAGTTTTTTTCATGCAGACTTATACCTTTTGATTACATTGATCTAATTACACCGTAATAATTTTGGGAAAAAATCTGGAGTCCACCTGAAGTTCTAATGCTGCACTGGATCGCCACTGGATGCATATATTTGGTGTAGTTGCAGAGAAGCAGGCGGAGAAAGAGAGGCACGGTGGCATGGGAAACATTACTTCCTTTTACGGACACGCGGATCGAGCTGAATCGAGCTCGGCTTATGGCACCTCGAGCTGCGCCGAGTTTGATGGCCCATCAGCACGAGCTGCCTCGAACTCAGCTCCCATTAGCACTAGCCCCAATATGAATGATCAGTCAGAGGCACCTGGTCACAAACTTTCTGACCGGTGAAAAAAGACTGGTGGAAATGGTGGGGGTGGGAGGTTAGGTGGGTCACAAAACTTTACTGACTCACGAAAAGCGACTCATGGAAATGGTGGGAGGTTAGGCGGGTTACAAGACTTTACTGACTCACAAAAAGTGATGCCTGGAAATGGTGGAAGCTAATTGAGTCACAAACCCTCACTGACCCACTCGAAAACACGTTGGATGAAAATCGTGGAATTAAGGCAGTCACAAATTCACTGACTGCTTTAGCAATCCTTACTCCTCCCTTAAAAAGGCTTCAAACCCCTGTGGAAATGGTCAAAATACCAAAATTTCCTCTGCCATGCAGAGTTGCCTCTAAAACCCGCCAGAATGGTGGAAAATGAGGGGTGGAATAGAGGGAATAAGTGGAAGGTGAGAATCACCTGACATTATCAGGTGGAGTTCTTAGGGTTTTTGGAGTTCACCATCAAACACACGTCAAGTGTTTCAATGACACAGGTATTCTGCCGCTCAAAGCCCTTCGAAGTGATCTGGAAATGCACACCTCCATTGGTTTCGGAGTGCACACCTCGGCAACCATTGCTGCTGGGCCCTGGGAAGTTCTGACTCTCAATGCGGTAATGAAGGTATGGTTCAACTAGGAAGCCTACTGGACACTGAATTTATTTCCTCCAGGAATTTATTTTTTATCTAAGGAACAGACCATGGTGAGAAGAACTGGAACTTTCCAAAACTCCACGCTCACCGTCATGTTTTCGACGACATCGAAAAGAAGGGAGCCAGCCGAAATTTTGGAACAAAAACCAGTGAATCCATGCACCGTGCAATCCGACAAACCTATCATCACTTGACAAATTTCAAAAATGTGACTCCGCAGGTCAGTTGGATTTTTTATGCTTATTTCAATTGCAAGGCTGAAATTAAATACTCAGTCGGTCAAACACGATCATCGCCGCACTGCTGCTACATTTATCCAGGACCACATCAATGCCCTTGATGAAGCCACAGAAGAGAGTCCAGAAGATCTGGAATCGGTATTGTCCAACATCGATATTGGGTCCAAACTCAAGCCGGTTTTGTTCTCGACCCTAGAACAAAGCATTTCCCATGATCCCGCCTTTGACCGATTCTGCGTCAAGTTCGGGGATTTCATCTGGGACTTTCTACCGGCCCATGGCTATAACTTACCCGATGGAAAGCGATTGAGATTTGATGGCCACGAAGAGGCGTGTTGATTTCTTGGCGAGAATCTTTATCAACCATTAATTCTCTAGATCATACCTTTTCAATTCCCCAAGGTTCATTATGAGTCCCTCAGCACCTGGAACTCCGCAGCAAACTATCTGCGGTCAATCCGAAATTCCACGACCACCCACGCTATGATGGCGTGTTGGTAAAAACAGCAAATAAACTGGTCTTTGCCCAACTCATTTCCCTGTTCTCCTGCATGGTTGAGGACAAGTCGCATGCTTTCGCACTTGTCTTACCTTTGCATACCCCCACCCGGCATTTGAGCAGGAAGGATAAGGTGTTGCGGTTTCACCGGGTTCACGCAAAGCCCAGGAAGAACTCCGAGTTCATTTCCATCCATTCCATCATTCGCGGGGCGCTGGTTGCGCCGGACTCTGACAAACCAGACGAGTACATTGTGGTGGACACTGGGGACAGTGCTATATCTCTCCGCATGAAGGATCTGTACCCGGATTGTCATGAAGCGTAACACAGAAATGTACATTGTTATTTGAAACAAAACCGCTGAAGCAATCTACAGTCGCCTTCCACGAAAGCATCTGAGCACCAGAAGCACTTTGCATCCAGTGCATGCGTGAATCAAATGTGGCAAGAGGAACAACTCAAGAGGGTGCGTACATCAGACTTGCCTAGCTATCTGGCGTGCGGCGCATGCGAGCTTGCATGGAGGACTGAGGTGGTAGATTAGATGGCAGGCAGTGCCCTCTAGATCAGCCTGCATAAATGCGCAGCCACACACGCAGCGTAAAGTGCGAACAAGATATGCCTTCGCTTCGCTCTGGTGTGTCGGTGGAACAAATAAAACAATCATCTACACAGTCTATAAAGTGTTCTTCATTCAACATATGACGGGTACATATACATCCCAAAGATTTGGTCAGGCACAGGGTGGGAGAGACTCACTCTCGCCATTCACAGGACCATGTACATTATTTTTCATTTTCCCGAGCGTGATCAAGGATTTGCGTCCCGTCCCAGAGAACTTCTGGGATAGTTCATGTTAGCACAATAGGAGACTGCGAAGGAGATTCACTCACACTGGGGGTAGTAGTTTTCCATGCACTAGGAACGGGGGAGGCACACTGGCATTGTGGAGCCACGAGCAGGTAACAAAGGATGTTGTCGCTGCGAGTGAGCACATTAGTAGAAATTGGTAGGAAAGAAAAAGGACGGATGACAGCTGACACAACACTTCCGTCGAATATGTGGTTCAAAGGATGAATTGAATCCAGGCCAGTTGAAAGGTTTGATGGTCAATTGTAGCCCACGAGCAGTGTGTTGATCTGCGTGTTCGCATTTTCCGAATATTGAGCGGCCCCCGGAGCATTCAGATAGCACAAAACAGTGGAAATATATCCGTGGGTTGAATGAGAGCACCAGGCTTGAGACGGACGATGCCGAGTACCACAGCAAGAATGGTTCCAAGACTTGAATCCGCTGCAGTTGAAATCCAGTGTCCATGTTGTGTCCAGGACCCTGGAGGCTGAAAGGCGCGGCTGTACAAAGGGATACACGGCCGCAGTATACAGAAGCCCCGTCGTACGCTGCGGCAGGTGCTGCGCTGTGCTGCGTGTCTACGGCTGGATCCGGAAGGCTGTTGAGAAGGCCGAGTATCTGGATCGGGATAAGAATTCAGGCACGGGGCTTGTTTCCTTACCACGAACCCCGGAATCCACGTTAAATTTTTACATGGCCGGCAGTCATTCGAAGTTGAAAACTGAGGACAATTGGAGAGGATGAGGAAGGGGAGAATCCTCTTGGGCCAAGGAGAGAAACTCAAATGAGCGATGGACTTCGGTACGAGTGCGGATACGGAAAACCAGGTGTTGACCAGCCGAATGGGGCTGGGTTCCGCGGAAACTTGACAGAAAGGGATGTGTGTGGGCTCCTGCCATGGTTGATCTCGAATAGTCTCTGGCTACTGATGGACAAATGGGGGATGACAATACCATGTGAAGCACGACAGAGGAGAGAAGAGGATGGAGATGTGGCTACATGGGGATGAAACCACAAAAGTCGCATGCGAACGAGGAGCATCTCGTTAAAGAACGGTTAATTCGCACCCACGGGGTGTTTGCGGTCTCCAGAACTTTTCAGGGACAGCCAACGGCGTGCGAGGTACTGTCGAGGAGGGGAGAGCCAGAATCGTAGTTGGCTGCGGTGCAGAACATCACCCGAGGCGCAGGAAAGTGCTGCGGCGACTCGGCGACCCACGCAGAGCCAGATCATGCCAGCTGGCAGCCGGATAATTTCCGGATAAGGTTGCCGGCCGTCTTATCTGGACCTGATCACGACCTGATAAGGCTGGCATCTGATAAGGCTATTTTTATTTTTCCGACATATCCAATCCGGTTTATCACAACTGGTAGCAGCGGTAGTCAGGATCAGGTCACCACTTTGAAGGTGCACATACTATATTCATCATGGTTGGAAGCTATACCCAGACAATGAAAAATGTGATTCGCCCGGGCTAGCCATGCTCGGTCCCGGATTGGCAGGTGTGCGCTGTTGGCCCAAATTTGGCGAGAAAAATAGCCATTCGAGACCAGGGAGGAGTTCACACTTCCCATTGCAGACATGATCAGAGTAAGCGGTGACAAAGGAAAGGAACACACTGAGTCCACCCACTCTCTAGAGCCAGTGTTAAGGATCAGGGCACTTTGAGCGGTCTACGCGCAAAACCCTGGTTCGAAAGCCTGGTATTCTGTAAGTCTAGCTACAGAAATGAATCACTGCTCGACTTGCGAACTGTCCTTTATGAGTCCAGTACATCCCCATAGCAGGATCCTAGAGTTCAACTCGAGGTACCAAATAGCAAGCATGCAGAACACTGTTGCTCGATACTGGTTACCAGAAAAGGCTGCACGATGCTGGCCCTTTGAAAGACTTAAAGCTGCGGGACGCGGGCCTTTCAAGATTAGAAGGCTGCAAGATGTAGGCCCTCAAGATGTAAAAGGCTGCACGACGCGGGCCTTTGAGAGAGAGAGAGAGAGGCCGCAAGGCGCTAGCTTGTGAGAGAGACTTGGATTCACACAGAGAGAGCAGATGAGAGTTGTATTCAAGATGGGATGTCCAAGTATCAGGACTGCTTTGCTACTTATACTGATTCTACTACATGAGTCATCTAGAGTCATCCCGGTTCGGAGTTGCGTGAACCTGCTGGTGAGTCAACAGGTCTTCACTCAGGTTCCGGAATCCGAACCGTAGGAATGATCGATTGTAAACCGTCGGTATGTACGTAGAAACAACGCAGTGCTGCTAGTGAAATCAATCACATAACCAAAGTGCGGCGAGGATCAGAATCAGTGCAGACTGCACACCAATAATAATCTTCCAGTGAGTGGGCAGTTCAGCCACTGCTGCGTTGTTGATCGATGGTGCACCTTTCTCAATAGATGATAGATTGGGGCCTAAATTGTCGTAATTAATTACTGAGAGAGTCCGGAGTAAATTTGGATCTGAACACGCACCAGAGGCTCTGTGAACCGCCTGTTGAAGAGGTTCGCTGTCTGGGACTGTCTGGATGGCTCATCCCAGATCTGCTCAACTGTGAAATATCAGGATTAAGAGATATCGGAGCACAATATTCATTGTGAGCTCACCATGCTCAAATGGTCCATCCGGCTCCTTGAATATCCTCATCAGTGGATACCCCAGCTCTCGGGCAACGTCCTGGCTGTCAGGGTCAAGCCCTTTGGCCTGATGGAACTGACGGATTCCGGTGTAAACACTCTCATCCCAGTACCGCCCCAGACCTCCATTTCAATGTTGATGAAGGGAAATCCGAGTTCTTCCGCCTCCTCCGTACTCAGGCATTGAGTGCCAGATGGATCGAGGGACCAATATGCTGGACAGTCCGGGAGCCTAAGACGTGAAGGAATATCCAGCTGCAGGTCCACCAAGGGACATAGAAATAGATATCCCGGCGGGATGCTATTACCACTATCGGATATCCTCAGTTGACATCGAATCCATCGGATCAAAACTGGTACCAACAGCAAGCTGAGTCAGGATCAGATGACTAATTTATAGGTGAACATACCATAATCATCATGGTTGGTAGCTATACCAAGATGATGAAAAATGTGATTCGCCTGCGCTAGCCATCCTTTGGCTTGCAGGGCTCTGTCAGTGGCCAAAATTTTGCCCGAAAAATAGTGATTCAAGGCCTCGGAAGCGTCCACACTTCCGATCATACATGATCAGAGGAAGATGCAATAGAGGAAAGGGACACACCGAGTCCATCCAGTCTCTAAAACTGTCAAGGATGCTTCTGTAGACCCACTCCAAGGCCAAACCTCGAGGTCCACATTCGGGATACACACGATCTCGTTGGAATGGTAGATGTCAGAGCCGGGGGGGCAGAGATGACGGTCCCGAGTTGCACCGACATATTCGTGGAAATTGAGAGCTGGCGAGGGTGTCCAAGATAATAGTCGCAAATTTGATGATAACGGTTCCATGAAAGTGAATCCACAATGTTTGGGTCCTCAGGCGGTTCAAGGACCGATAGAGTGGACGGCAGTGGTGTGTACCAAAATAAATAATCAAGACTAAGCCCACTATTGTCACTGGCCGTGGGATCGATGCAGAGACGACCGGCTGAAGGCCGTATCCACATTGTACAGTCCATTGAGGTCTGGAGATATGTAGTGGGACACACAGCAGAAGATTGTTAAGCTGAGGAATTTACCAGAAAGTGTCCCGATACAGAGTGACTATATTGGCTGGCTTCCTACAACCTCATCCGTTGGTCAAGTCTGATTAAAAATCGATGTAGACTCCCCGTACATTGAATTCGGTACCCTGTGGAAACTCGTATGACAGCACCCAGTGGAGAGAAGGATGACGCACGAGAAACCTCCAGAGATGGACTGTCCGCAAATGAGACCCACTGTACTTCTCGAACAGTTGTTGCACTGGTATTAAGTCTAATGCAACATGGCGATTAGGAAGTATGCTTTGACAAAAAATCCAATGCGAACCCTCGTTGAAAATCACAGCGTGCACCCCACATGCACTGGCCAGCCCAAATAGCTGCAGAAGATTCGGATGGCTGTACAGTTGCGTTCATACCAGGGACAGAAAAAAAGAGGGAGGTGGGCTCACCGAAGCCGTGAATACCATGAAATATGACCGCGCCATTCCTGTGGCCCAGAGACAGTGCACAAATTCCAGGAAAGAAAGATGTGAACATACCTCTTCTGCATTGTCCCCTTCATACATTGCCACGGTCATGCCCGATGCAGATCCGTGAATACGCGCAGAATACACGCGCCGTCCGCAGCGCCTTCCGTGTTGGCGGTACACTTCACCGGATTCTACCAACCGTATCTCATTGCGAAGATCCAGATCCCCTATCGGGAACCTGCGAAAACCTGCCCGTTGCGCGTCAGTTAGATCCGGGAATCAAGTGTCTGCTCACCGGAAGGAAGCTCGGCGGCTACTTGAGTGATATAGGTGCTGTTGAAGTTTCCCCCGGCGACGACGAAATTCTGTGCCTGGGGGAAAAAAGCGCCCGTGAACCTAGAGCCGGCTGAGCTCCGACTAGATGAGAAGAGGCTCGGGGCACACACTGGTTGTGTTGTTCGTCCATCATCTGCGGGCAGTGGAGTTCATCGTCGATTCGAGGCTCGTCATCCATGGATGGTGGAGGTAGGAGGCAGAGATGTCAAGCGCCGGTGTCCGGACTGTGTAGAGGTCAGGCAGGCATCTGATCGTATTCTAAAAATTGCACGCTGTTGAGATGGCTGTGAGTAGGGAACACAGCCTGCACTGCCTATGAAGCATCCCACGGAAGATTCTACAGCGCGGGTTAGGCGGACAGTCCACAGTTGCATGACTTATTATTGTCATTGATTAATGCATGATACATCAGACATTTCGTCTGTCCCCCTAAGTACGTTCGACTCGGGCTCGAACTTTCACTATTTTATTCGAATAACCCAAGGGCATCAAGAAAATAGGTCCAAGAGAGAGGCCTCGAGGAACTATCGCTCGCGAAAAGCGGGCAGGCGTTCACAGCAGAACGAGTCCGAGGACAAGGCGAGGAAAGGAACTCCTGGTCAAATGGAAAGGAGCTCGTCACCAAATTTCAGACTCAATCCATTCAGGTTTGGATGCGTGTTGATTCGCGCGCCTTACACGAAGATGCAACCTGCCCATCCTTCAATGAAATTCCGTGTTAATATTGGGGCGCTATGACCTATACTACAGCCAATCTGAATCATAGCGGACCGCGCCAGCGCCGGCGAACGCCGCGCCAAGACCCAGCCCAATCCGAACACCACTCCCCATCCGAATACGCATGTCCAAGGGGAAAAAACCCGATCCGTAATAAGCGAATGGGGATACAACATGAACAGTGGCGGCGCTTCCACCGAAGAGCGCATCCCCCTGCGAGCGGAGCGCAGAAGGAGGAGTACGTATGAAGTCCCTGAAAGGAACCTTTGACAGCTCGGGGTATAGAAAGATAAGGAGCGAAGTATGGAAATATGCAGGAACAGCACGAATAGGACAGGGGGATCATTAACGGATAGAATGAGGGAAGAAAGGAGAAAAAGGGAGGAAGACGGCAAGGACAGACGGCACGGACGCACCGAACCACCCACGGCGAAGGAGGAGGACGAGTCCCAGCGGCGCTTTCGAGCCGAGCAGACCTGGAGAACGAAGGGAGCGAGCGGGAAATGGAACCGCATCATCCGCATTCGATGTCCCGATCGACAACGCGCCGCACCACCGTGCGCGCACGCAGCGTCTTCGCCGATGGTCACAACCCGCACATAAAAAGGAAGAAAAAGCAGGAACAGGTAAGCGCACTTAGGGCCTGCTCACGTTAGAGGGAGGAGGGTTGGAATGAGGCGGCGCAGCGCAGACATGCCGCGATCGTGCTGGGAGAGCGTCAACCAGGGAGTGGGCGAGTTGAGACAGAATAAGGGACCCGGCGCCGACAGCCGCAGTGAGGCACACGGCGTAAAATCTTTCGCACTCGCGTGGGGGTGCTGTGCAAGCGACCATAGACTGCGCAGGGGTATAGGCCCGGGGCGCAGGCAGCGAGTCGCGGCTACGCAGCGTGGATTGCATATAGGGGCTCGCAAAGCTGGGGAAACTGTGGCGCAGGAAGCGATGGGCAGCAGCGGGAGCGATGCGCCAGATACGCAGTGGCCCACCAAGAAGCAGAGGGAAGCACGCAGAGCCAGAAGACTCACCACCACCCCGAAGCGCGAAGCAACTCCCAATAAACAGTCCATATACTCAATCCTGCCCTACATCGACATCCTCCAATGTCTTGAGAAAGCCAGGATGCGTGGTGCGATTGCATGAGACGGAGGAGAGAGAAGAGGCGCAGAGAAGAAACGCGAGGAGCGGTTGCGCAAAGGGCGGCACGACGCGCGGGTGTGGGCAAGAGCGGCGAGGACGTGGGTAACGTCGTTGGACACAGCGTCGGCGACGAGGGGACTAACGGGCCGGCGAGGTGTTTCAGAGGGTCGCGAGAAGTACTAGTACGAGGATGGACTCGATGCGGTCCTTGGGCTTCGGGGTGCTGGCAGGAGGAGAAGAGACGGCGGCATGACGGCATAACTGGATTGATGGCATCAGGAACCGGCTTGATCGTGATCGATGCCGCCTTGATCCCGCCGCTTCGTTGGATCAGCGCTAACGTCGCGCGCCCAGCGCCAGATCTCATGCAGCTCATCCGCTTCCGTATCTTCATCCGGAGCCGCCTCCGCCGCAGCACACCCCGTAATCCGCCTTACGCGCCCCACACCCGCTGGTCCCTGGATCTGTCTGTATCCCACTCAGCTCGTATCGGTCCGATTGCGCACGTTGTACACCTGTATTACTTAGGTGGTTTCTCACACGAAACCCCGTTCGACTCGGGCTCGCGCCATACACGGTCGGTCCTACACTATTTTCCACCTAGCCGGGCCCGCGATCCTCTTTGCATCCGCGGACTCTGTCCAGTATAAGCATTTGGCTTACATCTCGAGATCCCACCGGCGACTCCGAGTTAGCTTTCGATCTTGTTTCGATCAACCCATCACTTTCGGCTGAAATTTGGTCTGAACATTCGTTGGAGGTCGTACTCTGTTTGTACATTATGCCCAGTCATAATTATCTAGCCCTGGCCATCTAGCTCAAGTGGCCAACTAGTTAGGGTGGCCAAGTAGGTGGTCTCTAATAGTATAGAAAGGGGACAAGATGCCTGCCAGAGCAGAATCGGGAAGATATCGAAGGAAGGAAGCAAATGCTCTCGAGCACCAACAATAGGGCGGAGGCCGTTACATCAGCCTTCAGGGTGCGGAGATGACTGAGCTTTGCCCAGGCTGGCCGGGAAAGCAGCAGATATGCATTAGAGGGGAGAAGGAGGCCTATACATAATCCTAATAGTGAAATCGATCACACAACCAAAGTGCACCCAGGGTCAGAATTAGCGCAAACTGCACGCCGATAATGAGCTTCCAGCGATTGGGCAGTTCAGCCACTGCTGCGTTGTTGACCGGGGGTGCACCTTTCTCAGTGGGTGATAGATCCGGGCCTGAGTTGTCGTCGTCAATTACTCCCAGACTCTTGAATAATTTTAGATCTGAAAGCGCACCAGATTCTCTATCAACCGCCTCCCGAAGATGTTCGCTGTCTGGGACTTTCTGGATTTCACATGGGTCATCCCAGATTTCCTCCACTATGAAACATCAAGATCAAGAGATATCGGGAGCACAATTGTAAGCTCACCATGGGTAAATAATCCATCCGGCTTCTTCACTGTCTTCATGAGTCGGTACCCCAGCTCTTGGGCGACATCCTGGCTGTTAGGATCAAACCCTTTGGCTTGATGGAATTGACAGATCCCGGTGTAAACACTCTGATCCCAGGACCGCCCGTGAACCTTCATGCCAATGTTGAATATGGGAAATCCGAGTTGTCCCGCCTCCCCCATGCTCAGACGTTCAGCACCGGATGGATTGAGGGACCAATATGCCGGACAGTCCGGAAGTCGAAAGCGTGAAGGGATATCCAGTTGCAGGTTCGCCAAGGGACAAAGAAATAGATATCCCGGGGGGATGCTATTCCCACTGTCGGATATCTGTAGTTCATACTTAATCCAGGTGATCAAAACTGGTACCAGCAGTCAGGATCAGGATACCGATTTGAAGGCAAACATACTATAATCATCGTGGCTCGAAGCTATACTCAGACGATGGAAAACATGGTTAGCCTGTGCTAGCCATCCTCTGTTGTGCAGGGACATGTCGTTGACCCAAATTCGGCGATGGAAAGAGACATTCGAGGCCGTGGAGGAGTCCATACTGCCATCGCGGACATGATCAGAGGAAGATGTGACGGAAAAAAGGGACACACCGAGTCCACCCACTTTCTAAAACCGTCAGGAATGCTCCCGTGGACCCTCTCCAACCAAGATCGATGGGGTCCAGATCCGGGATGCACGCGATCTCGTTAGAGTGCTTGAGGTCAGAGCCATGGGTGGAGATGATGGCCCCGAGTTGCACCGAGATATTCGTAGAAAGTCTGAGCTGGAGATAGTGTCCAAAATGCATAGAGCAAAGGAGATGATAATGATCCAATTCAAGTGAATCTACAATCTTTTCCTCGGGCTGTTCAAGAAGCAATAGGGTGGACGAATGTGGTGGGCACCACAATGAATGATTAAGATAAAGCCCGCTATCCTCGCTGGCTATGGGATCGATGCAGAGACGACCGGTTGAAGGCCTTATCCACATCATACATATCGATGAATCCTGGAAATATATAGTGCGACACATGGCGGAAGATTGTTGAGCTGAGGAATTTACCAGAAAGTGTCCCGATACAGAGAGACTATATTCGCTGGCTTCCTACAAACTCGTCCGTTGGTCAAGTCTGATTTAACATCGAATCTAGACTGCCCGCACATTGAATTCGTTGTCCTGTGGAAACTTGTATGATAGCCCCCAGCGGAGAGGAGGATGACGCACGAGAACACTCAAGAGATATACTGTCTGCAACTGAGACCCACTGTACTTCTCCAACAGTTGGCGCGCTGGGATTAATTCTGATGCACCATCGCCTCAGGAAGTACAGTTTGACGAGAAAGTCAATGCAAACCCTCGTTGAAAATCGCAGCGTGCATCCCACATGCACTGGCCATCCCAAATAGCTGCACAATATTCGGATGGCTACATTGTCACGTTCATATTGTGGACAATGAAAAATGAGGGAGGTGGGCTCACCGAAGCCACGAATACCGTGAAATATCCTCCCACCATTCCTGTGGCGCAGGGGCAGTGCGTACAATGTCAAGGAAGGAAGATGTCAACATACCTGCTCCGCATTGTCCCCTTGATACATTACTACGGTCATGTCCGATGCAGATCCGTGAATGCGCGCGGAATACACGCGCCGCGCGGAGCGCCCTCCGCGCTGGCGGTACACTTTGCCAGATTTTGCCAGCCGTATCTCACTCCGAAGGTCTAGATCCCCTATCGGGAACCTGCGAAAGTCTGACCGTTGCGCGTCAGTTAGGTCCTGGAACCATGTATCTGCTCACCGGAAGGAATATCAGGGGCTGCTATTCGATTGATATTGGTGCTGTTAAAGTTTCCCCCAGTGACGACGAAATTCTGCGCGTGGGGGAAAAAGGCGCCCGTGAATCTAGATTGTGGTGAGCTCCGATGGGAGGAGAAGAGGCTAGGGAACAAACTGATCATGCTGTTCGTCCATCGTTTGCGGGAATTGGAGCTCAGGTTCAATATGATGCTCGTCGTCCATGGGTGGTGGAGGTAGGAGGCAGATACGTTAAGCACAAGAAGCCTGGCTGTGGGTGTGAACCTGCTCATCATCTGCCAAGCTGTTCGGATGGCTATGACTTTGACAGAGAACCATTACAGCCTCATAGTACAGCTTACACCTTGCGAAGCACGATTTGACAGCCTGGGAAATGCAAAAATTTCGTCCGTCCCGGACGATGCCTGTTCAACTCGGGCTACCATTTCAACTGCTGTTTTCCCCTTCTGTCGAGAATACTTGAATCATGAACAAATTCAAACAACTTCCGAATATCACAATGTATTTCTGCTGTGATGCGGCCATCCTATCCTTCAAATACTTTGTCCTCCCACAAAGCTCACATATAATCGAGTTCAAAGAGCTTCACATATCGGCTCGAATCCGCTCGATGGCCGCACAGTCCGCACCTTCAAATGCGAGCCATCTATGTAGGATTTTCCCGTTCGACTCGGGCTCGAGCAATGAAAAAAGTGCGTTGCGGTTTACGAGGATGGACTCGATGCGGTCCTTGGCCTTCGGGGTGCTGGCAGAAGGAGGAGAAGTGGTGGCGGCATGACGGCATAATTGCGTTGATGGCATCAGGAACCGGCTTGATCGTGATCGATGCCGCCTTGATCCCGCCGCTTCGTTGGATCAGCGACTCTGGTCTTGTTCTTGCGTGCGCCCACCACAAACATCGCTAACGTCGCGCGCCCAGCGCCAGATCCCATGCAGCTCATCCGCTTCCGCATCTTCATCCGGAGCCGCCTCCGCCGCAGCACACCCCGTAATCCGCCTTACGCGCCCCACACCCGCTGGTCCCTGGATCTGTCAGGCTGTATCCCACTCAGCTCGTATCGGTCCCGATTGCACATGTTGCACACCTGTGTTATTTAGGTGGTTTCTCCCAGGTTGCACAGGACACCCCGTTCGACTCGGGCTCGCGCCATACACGGTCGGTCCTACACTATGTTCCACCGAGCCGGGCCCGCGATCCTCTTTGCATCCGCGGACTCTGCCCAGTATAAGCACTTGGCTTACATCTCGAGATGCCACCGGCGAATCCGAGTCGCTGGTGTAAGGCGAGAATCACTCACCTTTTTACATTCAACATCACATGTGCTTAGGTGCAAACTAGCGTAGGAATGGCTCGACAGGAAACGGCTCGTTAATACCGGTTCTTTTTCCCCTTCAGGTACAGTTTCCTAGGTCGTCCAGCCAGAACTCAGCGGACATCACAATTCGCTTCCACCACGGGCATGCCACAGGGGGAATCTACCCTATATTTCCCCACGGATATCGGATTCCAAACTAGCTTTGGACTTAGTGATGGCAAAGTTCGGTTCGGTTCAGGTTCGGGCCCTTTTTCCCGAACCTTGAACCTGAACCTGCGTTCAAGTTCGGTTCAGCGTTCGAACGCGTTCGAACCTGTCGAACCTGAAAGTTTTTCCCAGGCCCAAAATGATCTACCTGGGGCTACAAAAAATACTATCAGTGGTCCGGTGCACTGGAGCTTCCGTCCCAGAACAACTGCAAGCATATACGATGCCTACAGAGCAGCAATCTGAACAACTCCGTACTCAACAGATCATATGACAACACACCGGCTAAGTCCTGCGAGGGTAAAACCACGGTGAGGAGCCTTTGAAGTCATTCGGAAGGAGGATATCGGATGATAGAGAGTATAACCAGTGAAATTATGTGCGAAATTCGGGAAAATAAGGCTCAACTGGGTTAAAACAGGGCCTTTGGGGTTCAATTGAGGTTCAGGTTCGAACGCGTTCGGAAAAAATCATGATAGCCTGAACCTTGAACCTGAACCTGGGGTTCGGTTCAGTTCGGTTCAGGTTCGAACCTATTTCCGAACCGAACCTTGCCATCACTATTTGGACTGGTATCCGTTCGATAGCGGACCGCCGTACGCCGCGTTTATCCGAAGACCCTTCACTTTTAAAGTCGCCCGGTTTGCTCCCACAACGCCTCAGCACCGGCAGGGCAATCGAACACACGTGTCACCCTTGAATACCTCTCACAAAGAATGTGCATGTATTCAGATACGCGCAGCTACTCTGGTATCGGCTCGATTCCACGCTCGCAGCCGAGAGCAATTCAATTTGGGCAGGAGATCCTCGTCCGACGCGGGCTCGGGCCATCCCTGGGTATCATAATTTTACAATTCCGATTCACACTCCGTGCCTACAACCCTCCTATCAACTCAGATTCAACCCTGTTATCGGGATGCAGGTTCGAGCCGCCTCGCCTCAGGGCTCCCAATCTCCTTCCCCAATCCTCAATAACCTGCCCAACGCAGCGCACAGACGCACGCGACCGAAACGCGTGAAAGGTCCGTGCGCCGGATCACACACGGCATCCAATCACCCATCACCCATCACCGTGACAGCGTCGCGTTATCATTTCTGTTTTCTTCAGTCTCGATGCTCGCCTTCCTCCGCCTGCGCGCGTCGCGCGTCGCCCTCCGCCCGTCGCTCTCGCTCCCGCTGCGAACTCCCTCCACGGAGGCCCCCACGTACCATCGTATTTGTTGCCATCCGCAGGGGTCCCGCTGCTGGACCGCGCGCACAGGCCGCCGCGAGTCAAGGGGCACGAGCGCAAGCACTGCCCTAGTCCGGACTCCGCGTGCATCAGGGCGCTCAAGACCGCACTGATCAAGTGGTGCGTATTCGCTTCTCTGCTCTGCTTCTACCCGCATTACAAGGTGCGTACATTCGTACAATCGCGTCGCTTAACGCATCCCTCAGGTGCGCGGCTGCTCTTCGGTCGTTACCCCTGGTAATCGCCGCCCTTGCGAATGACGCCGTCGCGCCCACATTCCGCCGTCCCGCCCCACTAATCGCTTACCACAGGGCACGAACGGATGCAGGGCCGTGTCGTTAAGAGGAGAGCAGCACCGCCGCCGGCTCGTGCGAGTCCTACAAGGTGCGTACATACGTGTAATCTACCCCGCCGCCAGTCGTCACCGTCTACTGGACTGAATGCGCAGCATCCCACGGCTCGGAGCCCCAGCAACGCATCCGGCAGAACCTGGAACGCGACAACGCCGCGAACAGGCTTTTGCTCGCGCTGGCGCGGCGCCAGGTTCCTTCCTCGGACGACGGCGATGCGCCGGTATTTGCATTTACGCGGCAGGCGCGGGCGGGGCTTCGCCTGCGCGGGTCCGAATCCGAACCCGCCGCGGCTTTTCGTGGCGCAAACTGTTAACTTATATAAATAAATACCGAAATATCGGTCGCGAAAATCCAATTCATTCTCAACCAGTGTCACTCACCAGATCTTGTGCGGGCTTCAAGTCACGGAATCAGCCGAGTCGGGGAACTGCGAATCGTAGGTAAAAAGAAGGATGCGGCCGTGTAAGCAAAGTAATCTTGGTCCGAATTGCGTTCAGCTTCGCACGAGCACAACACTCCACTACAAAAAAGTGAAACCAGCGCATCGCGAGTCCACCGAACCAAGAATCGACGCGACGCCACTCACATTCATCACTCAAGGATGGTCGGCCTTTCTCTGCAGCGAGGGTCCTGACAATGGTACCCATCTCAACACTGATTGGTCTGCTACATGCTACTTAAATGCTCCGAATCCCCGATTCAAACGGGGGGACGGCAACCAGTCAATTCGGAAGCTGCCGAGCAGTAGTGACTGATTGACGTCCGGACTCCGTGCCCCGTCGTCTGTCGTTAGTGCGGCTGAAACACTGCTTCCACCACGATGCCAGACGACATAACCGCCGTTGCAGTCCCTTCGGAACCCCCTACAAGTAACCCACCTGCAATGAGCGCCGATCCTCCCGCCGAGGCACCGCGCTCATGACACCTGGTTTGAGTCCCAGCGTCCGTCGGGTGTGAGCCCCGGCGTCCCTCGGCACTTTATGCCATGCAATCCAGCCCACCTAGCCACCTACCAAAGTGTGCGACTCTCCATCATCTGATGGGTGCGTGGTTTCACCGTCGATTATCGGATCTTCAGGCGGGCAAGCGTTGAGTGAGCCCGCCAGCCGCTGCGCGACCCAGTCAACGTCTCCATCAACGGAGAATACCCCGGCCCGCTGCCATTTGGAGATATGTGCGCGCTCGAGGGGCGCTCGGGTTCGGGAGCCTAGCCAGACGCGCGTGGTGGGCATAAATAAAAACAGACCCGAGAGCACGCCCACGTCCCTCTCGAATTCCCGTCCATCATGCTCCCCAATGACTCCATACCCTTCCTCCCTCAAAGGAAACCTGACGACGCAGATAGTCTCGAGAAGGATGTTCTACGTCCGCAGGCTCGAAGAAGGTAAGCGTGGTTCTCCGCCTTCCCGATGCAGAGTTTCTCTGACACGGCGACCCTCAGCACGCAATCACTCGGGTCCAAACTTATGGGCTGGCCTGCCCTGGTAGTTCTGGGACAGCTCGTGCTCCAAGCACTTGGATGGGGTTTCTTCGGGGTTGTGAAAGCCCGCGGTGAAGTCCCCCTCAGCGACGCCGCCGCAATTTGGGCGAGCAAAAACACCCACTTGGTCACACTTTTCGCCACGTTGATCGCCACCCTTCTCGCGAGCTTCTCATCATTGTGAGGGGATTAACTCATGCACATGTTCGAAATACTGCTAATCCCTGCTAGTCTGTTTTCCTATGCTGTTCGGCGCTCTATCGCCATCAGCCTGTACCGTCCGATGTCGCTCGAAACGCTGCGGGCCAGTGTCGGTATATCCATGCGCTCAATTGTGTTCCACCGCCGAGATTGGAAATGGCCGACCGTCTCCCTCTTTGTCTTTGTCTTGGCCGGAATCCAGACGTCGGGGTACGCCCTCAGCCTCCATGTTTGTAACCTTATGGGAACATGTCTGTAGATGGTCTACGCTGCTGACGCCGGTCGGCGTCGTGATATCGACGCCTTTGTCAGGCTCTGAGCTTGACTTGTCCAGTCCTATCCTCGGCAATATGGATCTGAGTGGGGAGCTCTATCAGTGTATATTCGGGGATGGTAGCCTAACCATCCAGTTGTTTATCATGTGCTCACTCGCCCTCGTTGCCAGAAACTCTGTCCTCTCTAAATGCTGGTCAAACAGAAAGTGGCTATGCTGCCGCGAATGCGTATTTCGGATATCCATCGCTCCTCACGGCCATGGATCAAACCTTCAATGTGTCCACCGGTACATTTCTTCCCATCTACTGAATACACTGTTATGAGCTCCCCACAGGCGGTATTTTCCCCGCTATGCTTGAACATGTAAACGCCACCGGTTGGTTCCCGACGACCGGTATGACCACCATCCCGCCGATCGCACAATTAGCATCGCAATCGCGGCCTGTAGGGCTTTCCACAAATTACTCAATGATCCAACAAGGTGCTTCCTTGTCCGTCTCAACATGGGAACCATTGACTGATTTTGGTAGGATTTACGGCGGACATATCTTGCAGCTTCCAGAACCTCACCGACAAGACCACGCCGGATCTGGAAATCCTGACAGATCACGTTGCAAATTGGACATATTTGGATGCCGGAGACTTTCCAGTGACCTACATGCAACCTCAATCAAACTGTCCCGTTCGCTACCAAAATCGTACGCCGATTAATTCCCTTTTAAGCCCGTTCTAATAGTGGACCAGTCAACTGGACCAACATCTATACTTCCCCGGCCCAGAACTATTTGGCGCTGTTAGCGTGCACACCGGAACCTGAGGATTCATTCAGTACGTCCGCTCACATTAAGATTTCTCCTACCTGATCCCGCCACCGCTCAGCATTGATAATTGCTGTGGGTGGGGTGTATGATTGGCTTCCAACCACTGTCTGTAAAATGATTCCCAAAGTCACGACGCTCACCGTGGATTACGGAGCGAGCATCAATGTGGTGCAAGTGACTGAAGGCGCTGCGCAAGATATCTATGGGCCCGCCAGCGTATTCGCAATCCACACTATGACCAATATCATCTTTATCAGTCAAGGTCGGAACACCAATGGCGTCGGAATCCAGTGGGAATCGCTGAAGTCTCACGCAAACGGGAACGAAACTCAGATGTTGAGGATGATTGTGAATATTGGCCGCCCTGCAGCGTCTATAACTGAAAGTCCATCTCAGGAACAATATTTTCAAGGCATGACCGAGTACACCTCTTCGGTAAAGTTCACGGTCGTCCATCCCCTCCCCGAATTTAACCCCAGTTGATAGGTTCTCCGCGCATGTTTATCTGGGAAAAATGCAACATTCCCGGACGGCGCCCCGCCCAATATGACGACACTCACTCACGGAACTTTCCGCACCCAGACGCTCGGCTGGGTGTACGCTTCCGGGACGACACGATGGGCTCTTTTGCCCGGCACATTCATCGCCTTCGCCACGATTGCGATCGTCCTCTTGGCAGTCGTTCGCCACGCAGGAGACATCCCTGAGGAGTCCGATCCATTCGATGTTTCGAATCCACTCCACCTCATTGCTGCAGCTGCCGCCGGTGGACTGAATAATACCTTCCTGGGTATGGATGATGAAGAAATCAAGGCGCAAGAAAGGTTGAGTGTGTTGCTCATGTCCATTCCTGGGAGGGGGCCTGCTTTCGTGCGTTCGGAGGAGTACAGACCGGTGCCCCCCGATGTATTCCCTCCTGAGCTACCCTTACACACACGAGCATCGTCGTACTTAACGTAAATAGTTTCAGCGATAATGCTTCCCATACATTTACGTTCTTTGGAATGTAAAGACTCATTGGTGAAAGTATATTTCAAATATCCGAGGCAGTGATACTTGCGAGAAAGTCATAAAGCCAGTGCAGTGACGGCCATTGTTAGGGGCACCGCGACCAGATGTCACCCTTGATGAAGATAGTCGGGGAGGTGAGACCGGAAGGACCCCATACAAATACATCGTCCGTGTGAAAGTCGCAATTCAGGCCAACGGCGGCCAGCGCGATAGGAAAACGGTTGAATCCCGGAACGCTAACCGCGGGATAGGAGATCGATATGGCGTTGAAGTGCGGAGTATGCTGAGCAGTTAATAGGATATCCCAAGAGATGATATCGTTAATCTCTGGCTTCAACAACATATGTTGGAGCCACGGAACATCTCCGAACAGAAATCATAATGGTGTGGGTGCGCCTCGGAAATCTGGGTGCAAATCGCCGGGTCAAGGCCGCGATGTGTACAATCAATGCGAGTAACTCGGTACGCATGATAGTCGAACCGGGCCCAATGTCCAGCGGTGGGAGAGGCCCGAGGCTGCAAAGATTTAGATATACAGCCAACTAGATGAGCATGCACCGTGTACCGCTACCGCGCATGCTGTCTTTCGAAAGGACGGCAGGATGTCCAGCATTCGTGCGAGTTCCCACCGCAGTACTACATCGAGGGCAGGGTCGAGGAATGTCTCGCAGTTCAACGCGAGGGCCATTATCCTCCGATAATTTTCGCAGTTGACTCACCAGCCACACCGGAGATTGCCAACATTCAGTGTATTGCCGACCCTCTCATATGATTCTGGGTATATGGGTCTGCGGACCACATATGACTATAGAGTGCTATGCGGTCACTGATCTACGCAACTATGGGGAACTCTATATCACTCTGTAGCACTCACTTAGAGCTACAGACCGGGGATTTGTCTACCGTGCTATATCAGGTATGTTGGCTATATTGTGCTATCCATACACTTCAGGCTACCTCGAAACTACTCTCACTAGGACTGACTCTGCCCATGAGAGGATGGCCCTAATAGGTCCCAGATCCATGGATATGACCAGCCCTATTGGGTGTATCCATCAACATGGGTATGCCCACCTGTCCATGTGGGCATGCCCACCATTTGCACATGTGGGCATACCCACATGTCCCCTATAAGCAGCTCATTTTGTGGACTTTGGGGCCTGCATGGGGCCGTTTCCTGGCTCATGCTGCCTGCCCTAGTTCCCCCCTTCTAGTAGGCCTTCTTGTCACCGGCTGCCATTGGACTTGATTGATGATGCATTGAGGCTTAGTCAACCGGCCGCCGGTTCCCCATAGATTAACCAAGACAGATCAAGATGATTTGTGTTATATACCGATGGGAGCAAGCTAACAACTTGGTTCTTGTTCGAGTGAGACACTACAAATGGCTTGGAAATTATCTGCCCGCCTGCTGCTCAGACTGACATTGAAGTTAAAGTCTATTAGAATGGCATCCGGCTGGCAGACGAACTGAAACTTGGTGTTGCTATGAAAGCAGATGCCATCTTTGATGTTGTAACCTGAACACCGCCCGCTGGACCTTAATACCAACGGATAGTGGGATCTACCACTTACCATTGGCCCGCTGGATGATCTTAGTCATTTTGGCACATGCATAGCTGACTGAGCACTTTCTATTATCCCTGTTTATTATTCTGTACTTGTATAAAAGGCGTAGTGTACTACATGTAAAGACAGGAAACTCGACTCCCCCGTTGAATACAGGGACTAGTGTTGACTTAAGAATGGTGACCGAATTTTGATTTGTAAGAAGACTGATCGCCATACAACTTTGAATTGAAATCAGCTGCCCGTATAGGTGCTCATTCGTAGCCAACTGACCACTTGTTCCCTTTCTGACTCTGCTTATTCTACCATTGAGCATAGCTCTGGTTTTCCATTGAGCTTTACTCTGGGCCTAACATTGAGTTTAGCTCTGTTTTGTATTAATGTTGAGCTTCGCTCCGTTGGCAGTGTTACAGTTGATATTCTAAGTTTTTTTGGCGTACTGCTGCTAGGTCCCCAGTCACAGATTACTGGGCACGCTACAGTCATTGCATTACATTGATAGTTCTGGTTGACTATATCTCAACCCCACAAAATCGAATTGACATACCTTGCACTTGAAAGACTTGCGAGCTAGAACTGAAACCGGCCGCCCATTGCATCTATTGAAATTAAAATTTTGTCTTGAAGGATGATACACCTGTCCTACTTCCCTGAACACACACACGATTGACATTTGAGTTGAAGTTTGTGAGATTTTAGATTTGGATTTAGTTAATGTTGGTTGAGTTCGCTCGCTTCACTTGCTGAGTTTGAGTTTTGATTTCACGGCTGCACACAAGTGCACTGTTTCATTGATGTGCCCCAGCACTCGCCTTGCTGTATTGATGTGCCCCAGCACTTGCTTCCTAGCACCCACCTTGCTGTACCGATGTGCTGCAGCATCCGCCTTGCTGTAGCGATGCACCCCAGCACTTGCCTTGCTGATCAACCCTTGAAACACCATATTGGGCATACCCATATGTGAGTCTGGGTGTACCTACATTGTCTATCTGGACATACCCATATGCCTATATGGGCACACCCACCTTACATGATGTGGTCTTGCCCACAGTCAGTTGGGTATATCCATCGGTCTCCATGTGGGTATGCCCAGATCCTGCATGGGCATGCCCACATATAAATTCCAAATTGTGGGCATACCCACCTGAAACGCCACCTGGGCATGCCCATATTCTATGTGGGTATATCCACCTTGAGTGGTTATATCCATATTATTTCTTAAAAATGTCCTGGGTATGGCCACGTATGGTGGGCATGCCCAGCTTTCAATTGAAAAATTAGCTGGGCAATGGATGAACTGCCCAGCATCCCCACGGCATGCCAGTAGGTATATAAGGGCTAGATAGGGCCCCAAGAAGGCCTACTAGAAGGGGGGAACTAGGGCAGGCAGCATGAGCCAGGAAATGGCTCCATGCAGGCCCCAAAATCCCCAAAATGAGCTGGTTATAGGGGACACATGGGTACGCCCACATGTGCAAATGGTGGGCATGCCCACATGGACAGGTGGGCATACCCATGTTGATGAATACACCCAATAGGGCTGGTCATATCCATGGATCTGGGACCTATTAGGGCCATCCTCTCATGGGCAGAGTCAGTCCTAGTGAGAGTAGTTTCGAGGTAGCCTGAAGTGGCTGCAACAAAACCTACTCCAGAGTAGATCCTCGTCATCGCAGACTGAATCCTTGCCAATCAAGGAATGCCCGAGCGCTTGCCGTCATCAAGTCCGGTGGATACCATTCACGGGAACACCCAGAGACTTATTCACGATCTTCTGCATGTTTCTGAGGTAACACACGCCATTTCTGACGGCGACTTTGGACATGTCCAAGATCTCCCGGGAAACCTGGCAATGATTTTCCGTGCCGTCGGCTCAAAGAATTATTGCACAGAGATTCTCTACTTCATGCATAACCTCAAATTTGTCTGGAAAGGTGACGGTTTCGAGTGCGTATGACCGCTTTCCATTCATTTATTCATCTAATAATCCCGCACAACAGTGAACTAGTGCGAGATAATATGATATTCAACATGAACGGGGGGCGCGGCAAGGGCGAGGGCGTGGACATGAACATGGAACATTTGATTGGGAAGATCAAGGTATCTCTCTCGTTCAGTGCTGGCTTCCATTTTGAAATTTAACATGAGCTATTTGCTGCACGTGGTGTCTACGGAAACTGGGACCGGCTGGCGAACATATCAGCGGCAATTGATGTCCTCGACTCTATACAAGTCAGTATGGTGGCTTCACTTGGCGCATCATACAGCGGAACCGGCCACAAGGATTTCTTGTCTGGAGGGTTGCCCACAAATCCCGCGAACTTGGTCTGAATAAGGCACGAGCCGGTCGAGAAGGAAAGGCCACACCAGATCTTCTTATTTTGGGTCAGGCGGCCTGAAAGTCTTCGACACTAACTACCTTCAACAAGAAGTGGCGTGAACTCCTGAAAGGGATTATCGAGGTTACCGAAGAGGACGCTGATGAACTTCCCGCGATGGATATCATTGTTACTAATGACGCGGACTAGACTCCGTTCTCGTTGTATTGCCACCTCTATTGTACTGCACACACGGACAATTAATAACATCTTACCCTGCAACTCCGGTTTCCTTCGTTTTGGCTCCAACTTTTCCTCTTCACTGTTATCATCCTCCTGCTCATCCTCTGGCTTATATTCAAATATTAGTTTAAACAGACTGTCCACCCACATATGAGCCCATTCGGGGCTTTCGTTGAGTCAAGACGTAATACTGTCCGGGCTGGTTATCGAGGATGCCCGCGCCATCGTTAGTTTCTTGATTGCGGCGCTATCGAGAATGAATGTCGGTGGACGAATTGCTCGTAGTTTAAATCGTGTGTGCATCCGCGTTCGCCATTGAATCAAGACCTCCTTTAGTGCCGGGCGATCTTTGATCTGGCGGTAGATATTGCGCTTTCGTTTTGGTTGCGCGGGTCCCGGCAACGGCGGTGGGGATTCTACATATACAGCGCCTAAGAATAGCTTGTGGAGCGAGAAGGTGTTACCGAGGTGCGTGCTGGAGTCGCAACACCAACGACCTGTGTATTCGAGTGCTATACCACCGGTTAGAGCTATTCAAAAAATTGTGAACGGCGTACCTTCAGGGGAGTTGTCTCGATAGTATGCAGCTTTCAATACACGCTCAAATAGTGGAGACATTGTGTGATGGACTGAGGCCCGGCCGGTGCATTCCTGCTTGGTGGGATTTTTCTTGGTGAGCGCAGCGTCAGAGAAGGTGATCCGGGTCGTTGGGGTTGATTGGCATCTTGGTGTCAATTTCGGACACCCACGGCTCAATCATATGAACACAGAAGGCATCCGCTTCGGTGCTGCGGCCGGCGCAACCTTCCCACTGAGATTTAGTCGGAATATCTGCAACAATACCGTAGATGATAACACCGTCGATCCCTGGAATGTCGAGGCCCTGCAAATTTAAATTCAGAGGTGTAATGATACCGAAACAAATAGAATTACCTCCCCTGCGCCAGCGGTTGCTTGCAAGATCAGGTATGCTCCTTCTGCGCAAAGCTTTGATACGCATCCTCGAGATATTCCTGAGACATGTCTGCGTAGTAGTGTCGGACAATTCCTAGGTTTTGAAGAGCCTCGGGTAAGAGCGAATCTGTATGTTGTTGTGCGACGGCGGCTTCACCTTTATTGCCGTGAAAACAACTAGCTGGGGTAATCGCATGGGTGGGTGAAACTCGCGAGGAATGATGAGATCCAAGTTGCGCATATTCTCGCGACCGCCGACAAGAGTGTGGGTTGCATAGATGAGATTTGAGCGGTTAGGGGAGACACGTATAATAGTGGGATTCGGCCCAATAGCTAGTGTATCATGGATATGTTTATAGATGTGGGTCGGAACTGTTGCGGATAAAATGACCAAGCAGTGGTGTGGTGCCGAGCCTGATGCGACGATGTGCCAGTGCACCGTATGCAGGTCGGAAGGGCTTTCGCCCGTTGACGGAGGATCCGACAGCATGGATATTGTTGCACTCGTCAACAGCAACTCTTGCTACCCGCGCAACAAATTTGTGATCATGCAGTAGGCGCGCCATCTTCGGTGGTGGCCGTGATGGACTGAAAATTGTTCGGGTGGAACGATTAGATGAGGTATTTGCCCGGTCGAAATTGCCTTTAGCGATTGTCACGTCTGCGCTCATGCATATAAGTACAGGATTGCACGCACCGCCCACAAGACAGGGCAATTTGGCGTATCCTCATTGATCGCCACAGTTACGATGCCGATTTTTTTGAGGAAGTCTGATACCTTGACAGGATGGAATAAGTAAAAGAGGCTGTAATGCTGGTCAAATCACCCACTTGCATCATCTGCAGCCGCTTGAGTGGAGAGATCGTGATAGAAACACGATCCGGACTAAGCATGATTGGGATGGCGATACACATGGTCTTACCCCACCCTCTTCTAGCAATAACAAAGCACTCTTTTCCATTGGCTGCCGCAATTCCGGCTTGAAGCTGAAGATCGTGCGGAACGAGTCTTCCGCGAGTAACGGTGAGAATCAAGAGACAGGCGCGAAGAGCGGGGATATGATCTGCTTCAGACAGACTGGATATAAATGGGATAGAGGGCCGAAGATATGGGGGGATTATGATACAGTATTTAACCGGGAAGCGAAACACCACGTAGAAGCGAAACACCGCCCTGTTCAGTACCTTAGACTACGCCTATGGACACAAATTTTGAGGAGGTTAGGCTCCTGGTTCATAAACCCTGTCCCATGAAAGGAATTTGCGGAAATGCCCACTTATTGCGTCGAGACAGCACCATTTTGTTAGACACATTATTTCGCGGTGGGGCTCACTTTTCCGAGTTCATACCAGCGGTGCCGGAACAATGGCAGGTAGCCCCAGGAGGATGTTATTGAGGGTCATAAGGACGCAGATGAAGGGTATGATGGTTCAACTCACGAGGTCGAGGGATATTGAGCCATTTTGTACTGTTTTGAAGTGTTTCGCTTCCACGTTGTTGTGCCAAATTTGGCCTTCGGACACAACCTTCTCGTTCTCGACGAGAACATCACTTAAATGTATGATTCTTTGAACCACCAGGTGGTCCACAAGGCGTCCTGTGAATCTATGATAAGAACGGAGGATATTGGTACAGTATTCATCTCGTAATGGGCCGCGGACTCTAACTGTTTCGCTTCCCGGTTAAATACTGTATTTGCGAAGCGAAGTACGTCCTCTGAATCGAGGAGACGAATGGCATAGAGCGCGACCTAGATGTACTTGAAATCGACGGTCTCAATGGTTTTACGGTAAAGCATCGCCTTGAGAAGAGCACAACAACGAGAATTGAAGGAGTCATCCAGTGGGACATAGCTGCTAGGTAGTGACATGGGCGTAGGAGACAAGTAGGAGAGCTGGACGACGCGACACGGACACGGAGGAAGGAAGGCCCGGGCAAGCGCGCTTTGACAGCTGATGGGGCATCAAAACGTGACTTGTGGCGGTGCCAAGGCAGTGCTGGCGCTCGTCATCTCAAATCGACCGGTCTGTCTATCGACAGCTTGCTCCATAGACAGATCCGGTTACCAGTCTACGCCGCATGTGCATCGATCTTCGGGCGAGACAAATAATGTCCGGATCATTAGAACATTATTGACTTCGAACCGCCGAATAGAATTGATCCAGTGACGTTACTGAAAAATATTGGAAAAATACGTACAGAGAGCATGATTTTTTCTTCTTCAAGTTGCTTCACAGGTGGTGGAAAGTCTAGATTGATACAGCCTCCTCGTGTGCAATCTCTGAAGCTCGCCGTCAACTTCGTACGATAAGGAGTTATCCAAGGGGGTGTCGGGATTAAAATTTCGGATATAGGGTTAGGGGGGGAGGGGTCCCCTAGAGGGCTGGAAAAAACTCTTTACTATGCATTTTGAATTTGGTCTAAGAGGTCTACAAATCATGCTGGGAAGCCACAGGAGGATATTTGTGGCTATTAAGTGCGTGAGCTTCCCGATTTGGAGCCCGGATCACGGGAAATCATGCCCACGTGCGAGCCTACGAAAATTATCACGTCTTGCTTAGCTGCTACTCAGCGCTCCAATGGTGAAACACAAAAGAAAGAGGTATTTGCACCAGTGCGTGTTCAGACTAGAATCTGACATGCGGTCTAGCCAGGGCACCGGTATGTACCACAACAAGGACTCTGCCATGTACCAAATGTCGCAAAGACATACCCGTCTCATACGGCGGCTTTGCCAATTTGGAGCAGACCAGACGACTCTGTGGTCATCGAGTGTTCAAAGAAGAGGTGTGAAACATGTTGGGTTTGTTACTCCGTCTCTGTTGCAGGCATGCGAGCTCACATAACTGGCAGTTCCACCGTTATTGCATGGAATTGGACGATAGTACACGGGTGTCGAAAAAATGGATGTGCGAAATGTGTGGGGAAACAGGGCGGATTTCTAAGCAAAGAAAGAGTGCATAGACAGAGATTGCATGATAGAAATGTCAGGGATTGCATAGAACACAGAGAGAGACATTGCCATAGACATTGCCGGAGCTCGGGGAAAATGTCCGCATTAGGCGTGAGAACCTCCTTCCATATATGGCAGGTGGTACGGAGGGAGGGGTCCCGGGGAGGTCGAAAAAAAACTTTTCAACCCGATACTTATCCTTTTTTCGAATCCCGACACCCCTTGGAGTTATCGTAGATCTGAGATGCCTGACAGTCTGGACTCCGCCCATCATTGTGACGTGCTGTGACTGTATAGCTTGCTCACGACAGTCATCCTCCAACGCAGCTCGCCTCGTTTCTGGGCTTTCTTTCCAACCGCTTGCCCCAAGTCTGCCACTTGAGTTTCTGTGATGAGGTGAAATGTCTCTCGGCGCTCTCGTCAACACGATCTCGGTGGCCAACGCAACTTTCTGGTCTCTGTGGATGACCCATTTCCTCAAACGGCTCTTTAATGTCTACTCAATGAACTGATCCCTGACCAACTCCGTGGCTAATGGAGGCTTTCTCGATACTAGGTGGCCAGTAGATTTTTCTGAGCGAATTCACCCACACTTTTCCGATTAAACAAAGTACAGGCAGGCATAGGGACAATATTTATGAACCCAGACATCTACAATGCACGCAAGCCCCGGTAACCAGCCAAAGAACATTCTAGCAGCCTGCCCGTGCTCATCCCACAAATGAGACGAGCAAGCCTGGCGTGCTCGCCACCTCTGCAGGGTCGAGCTCGCCCGGAAGCCAGTCGAAGGCAACGTATGCGCCCACTCCGCTCCCCACGAGCTTCGGGACATAGTTTGTCGGCGTGCCGAAGGTGAGCGCAGTGAGGCTCTGCGTCCCCATGAACACAAGAGAATCGACAACAGGCAACATGGTGCCGTTAAATTCTGCCACCGTCCACTGCCATGCCTGTGTAAAGAAGGGAGTATCGGTGAGCAGGTTGATGCACGACGCGCGAGTGATTGTGATGTTGGGGATGTCGAGAGCGGAGGCGGTGAGGCAGAGGTTGGTGGTGGTGTCCGCGATCGCGCTGGGATTGTAATTATCTGCGTTAGTGCTGCGTCGACTGGGAGGAGAAATCCAGCGAACGCGTACCCGAACATATTAATGAAGCCGGTTGAGGCGCCTACGCCGTTGCCGCCGCCGCCGTTGCCGTTTGCGCCGCCGCCCCCACCGCTCGTCGTACCGCCGTTGGCGCGGGGATTGACAACACCGCCTCCGCCCCACCAGCTGGTCCACCGCCTCCGCCCCCGCCGCCAGTGGCTGGTGCCCCGACGCACGCCCAGGCGCCCCACAGGGTGGGGGAGATGGTGGATCGGACCGCCAGGAGGCCGTGGCCGTTTGCGTCGGTGGGGGCGGTGGCAGAGGTGCTCCATCCGATGGGGGTGGCGGTGCTCGCGCTGTCGGAGATTGTGCCCCAGATGAGCGACTGGAAGTTGGCTCAGGACTCAGTCAAAGGACTCGGAGTGCACAGGGAGGGACTTACGACGTTACCCATCAGGCTGCAACGCTCTGGTGCCTGCGCCGCCACGAAGCGTGCGGCGAGGAGAGTAGAGAAAAGAGCGAGGAAAGCGAAGGTCATTTTCCTCGAGGGAGAGCGTCGGAGGAGGTGCTCCCTGGATGAGTGCTTTAATACTCCCCCACACAACCATGTCATCGGGTGTGGGAGGCGGAAAAAATCTCAGGGACCAGGGGCAGTTGGAATGATTTAGAGTCAAGGGCGCAGGAAGACGGGCCAAGATCATTGAATAGGTCGGCGCTTAGCCTCTGAGTAAAATAGAAAGTGGTTTTTGAATGCTGTCCAGGGATCGGCTCACACCCCTTGTGTTGGCCCCATGGAAGTTCCACCAATCAGAAGGTGGGTTCTGCGCCATGCCAAGCCGGTAGACACGGCCAAAAATGATTCCCTGACGGCAGGTTTGCGATTTGACCTCACGATCTCACCTTATATATTCAGTATACTGTCTCAAAAATACCCTCCGAACCACATGAGAAAGACGTTGTTCATTATTGGTTCAGAAAACAGGGTTCTCTGGTCACTTTCATCCTTACGACTGCACGCATGATGATCTTTTTCAGTACGATGTGCCGTCCACTATTACCCTCTTTAGCTCGAGGTGACTTTACTTAGCTTGAGAAGCTTGGGTCAGTAGAAACTCGGTGTTTATAACCGATGCCCAGCCACAAGAAGTGCATCGCTACAAAGTCCGCCCATCGGGTATTAAAGGAAGGAAAGGCTTGAGTATTGAAGTGCGCAGCCATCCCCAAAATTTAATTCAACAAACATTGAAAATTCACCATCAGACACTGAATTCAGAAATCCAGAGATCCGGTGGGAAGCAGTGCTGTCTCGAGTAAGATTCAAGTTGTTTTCCACGTAGACAAACGATATAATATTCATGCAGTTCACGCCTCAATTCAGGAAGCCGGTATTGAAAATCGGCCTAGGCATGTACAGTAGTTCGGGACGAGAGACATGGGAATACCTACAGTCTTCGAGTGCGCTGAGGCCCAGGGTAAAGGAAATAAGGTACAGGTCGCGGTCCCAGATAGCAGGGAGCGCCATATCAACCGTGTCTGTGGGAAGTCGAGAGCACCGAACCAATGCCTCCGTCGCCCTTTGGCGGAGCCGAGTCAAGCCGAGTTTATTTTTATACCTCGACATCTTCGCGTGACAGCTTCCATGGGACTGCGACTCTCACTCAGCTGAACATGTTTCCAGATTATTATTCCACCAGTAGTAAGATCCGTATTCGAAATTATTCTTCACCCACCCCCAGGTTATTTATGTTGGGCTTCCTTCAAGTTCCTGCGCCCCTGCCTCTGTCTCCCACCTTCTGCCAACCGCCCCTTGTCCCTGGATTTGCCTCCTTGCCTCGCATACCCGAAGATGGGCTTAACTTGACCTGAGCGGTTGTCTGAGGGAAGTATTTAAGTGCCGCCGTGCATCTCCTCCTTAGGCCTCTCTTGCAGAAAATGACCTTAACGGGTACGCCATTCTCGCGATGCGCGCCAGATCCCCGCGCACGCGTGGACTGCCTATACCTGCAATGGGGGTGCCGGGGGTGCCGGTGGGGCGGGAAGCGGCAATACTGGCGGTGCGGGTGGTGCTAATGCCGACAACGGGGGCCAAAACGGAGCGGAAACGCTGGTGAGGGCGCGGCTAACGGGAACGGCGGAGGCGGAGGCGGAGGCGGTGTTGGGAGCGGCGGCGGCGGCTTTCGCGGCTTCGCGGCGGGCGGCGGGGGCGGATCGCCCAGCAGCGGTGGCGCGACTGGCGGCAGTGTGTACATACATCCGAAAAAATGCTATGTTTCTGACCATCTTGCGAGCGCTTCCCGGATTTCCAAACACACCCCGCGCGTTTCCCAAATCGTATGGATTTCTTTGTCCCGCTCGCCGTTTTTGCCGGGGAAGGTTCAGATCTACCCGCGCATAACACCAACATAACACGCTCTTCGGCGCGTGTGTTTGCATCCCAACCTGATTGTTGTCTTCACTCCTACTTTGGCTTACTCATCGTCTTCGTCTCGTCTCCCTCCATCATCTCGCGTGCATCTCCCTCGAGCGTACTGCCTGCTAACTTAACATCTGTTTCACAGGCCTTCAATTATAAGCTGCCTGGATCTTCATGAAGTCGTGTTCCATCAACTCTTCTGATGCTGTCCACACCGACAGCAATCCTCCATGTCTGCGCCACTTGCGCCAAACTTACGCCCTCCCCCATCTGTCTCCGGTCCATCCCCGTTCTCTCTCCACATCCCAATATATTTGACAGACGCTCGTGAGACAGAAATCAGTGAACCTAAGCAACAACTCAGCTTTTTTCAGACTTCGCACCACCCCACTGTGAGCCTGGTCCGGGATTATATAGGTTGCGAGCGAGACCGTCGCGAGGAAAAGTGTGGTGAGTGTCGTGTTCAGTTCGCGCGGCGGAAGTTGGAATCAGATTCACCATCCCTATATCGCTGGACGCTGGACGCTAGGCGAGCTGCGCCGTATCGTGCACGAAATATGATCCCGATGGTCTGTCTAGGAGATTGCTGGGAGTACTTGTCACCGATTTTACGCTCTGTAACCCACTCAGTTCAATTCACTCATCAGAATTCATTTGAGATTGTACCAGCGCTAGCAGGACCTTGAACCACCCATGTCAATGTCCACCGTAATGTCGGATGCCTCTGTCGAACTTGATGCCACCGCTGAGTGACCTTTCATGATCCTCTTGCGAGGAGTACGAGGGTCAGATGCTGAGTCGTCCTTATTCGGGCCGTAGGAAACGATGGGGGCACATTAGCAGGAGTTACGGATATGACGGGAAAACCTCGTAAGTCTGGTGAAGCCCCCAGAGGATGATGTTTTTGACCATTTCATCCTCTCCGCATGCGATCCAATCCGTGACCTCGAACTTTTAGTCTCCCCAGCGAATCATGAGATCTTGCGGTATAGAAAGACACGTGCTCGTACCCTGCCTCATCCCCGGCCCGAATAGCATCGCATGCAGCCAGCCCATTTTAAAACATGGTATGAATCTCTTCAGGTGCCGATGTAGGGCAGCGTAGGGCCAGCACCATGCGATGAGGTTTTGGAGTCATATCGTTGAAGGGCCCATTAATCGGTGAACTAAAGCTTGTCGAGTACTTACAAAGTTAGGGACAGGAGGAGAGTTCTTGGAGGTTATCCAGGTCGAGCAGCCGAACTGATCTCCGCAATGAAACTGGCCACACAACTTACAAGCCGTGCCATCAGACTTCTCGACGGGCCCTTGTGGTTGGGCTGCGCTTGAAAGACCGTGGAATCAATTTCGTGGGCAGACAGTTTGCTGTCGGCTAAGGGCGGTCTTGCGTCGGTCTACAGTGGTGCGACCCAGGTGTTTGAGCTCGTGTTGCAAACCAAGTCAGGGGGCAGATTGACATCAGGGAGAGGAAGGTCACTTGTTGGCAGCCGTCAGGTTGAACGACACCCGAGGAGAGGAATGACGCGCGCGGAAGGGTTTGAGGAAAGAAGAATAGCCCATCACGGGCCAGGACGAAATCATACAGGAGAATAGTAATGCCCGCGAGCTTCATGTGCACACTGTTGTCAATAGATTGAGGAGCCAGGGTTCCAGAGGTCCAATCAAGAGACCAAAGACTGCTCGGAGAAAAGAGGGCAGAAGGTCGCAGGGGTGAGACATGGTAAAAGACCTTAGACAATAGAAAACCGCCGCGTCGCCATTGCTCGACTGACTGGCAAGCGGAGAACAGCCCGAAACGTTTCGGCGGTGTTTCGGTCCTTCGGAGAACACTCCAGAGGCGGAATAAGCGGGATTACGAGATTCAAGTCGCGAATCATTGTCGCTTGTGCAAGCCGAGAGTTGGCCGACACATTTTGGCAGAAAAGTTGATTACGCTAAAACTGCTGACGAAAATGTGATGCACGGCCAAAAGCAAAAATTAGGGCTCTCATAAGACCCTTACCCTACGGTAGCGGGAATCCTGGCAGGCCGAAACGCTCGCTAGTATTCAGGCTGCGCGGCATGAATATTGGGTGGAAATCAGTATCGCGTATATTAGATCGAAGTGGTGCGTCAGGTCCTAAAGTTAACGCCAGCACTGCGATGAAGGTCCGCCTAAACTGTACTGCCTCGTTCTTTCCCGCATTTTTTATGCACACACCCGACGCATAATTTCAGATTCCCGCAGCCAGTCCAACTCTCCAATGCTCGGAACTGCAGAGATAAAGAGCCCAACAACCGCCGCAGAGGCTGATGCGAAAGACGAATCATCTGACACCCAGAAGTACGCCATCCATCTCGGCTCAGTACTATTTCTCACATCCCTCGAGGACTCGTTAGCACCATCAAGGAGGCCTTCGATGCGCTGAAAAAAAAACAATACCGAGCAATCCGATAGGTAACTCTTGTTATCATTGTGTCCCGGCGCCAGCTGAAGCTTCATTATGTAAAGTTTGACTGCCACTAGAAAAGTAATATTCAGCAATCACTATTTCACTGCTGGGCTGATGAATGGGAAGATTGAGTACGGCACTTCAAGGGCTCAAACAGCAGCCGCAGTCGGAGTCCCTCGACATGAAGACCGCATTTTGAACGGTATATCGGAAACTGGCGGACGAGTTCGACAAGGAATTTCAGCGTAAGTACGGAAATGATTTGAATCCCTCATTGATTTTCGTGTCGTGGGTGGCAATCCTTAACATAACCTCTGTGGTCTGATTTTTTTTTTCGTACCCAGACGGGTCTGTCCTCGGCTGTCACTTCCGGATTCATCGTCCAGATCCAGCCCGAGCTTCAGCCGGATCCCAATACGGCGCGTAGGCCCTTAAATTATTCAGGTTTGATAGGATAGGCTCGAACGTGCTCGAACGCTGAACCGAACCTGAACGCGGGTTCAGGTTCAAGGTTCAGGCAAAAGGCTCTGAACCTGAACCGAACCGAGCTTTGCCATCACTAACGTCGGCGCCCAGGCCAAAGACACCCTAAAGATGATTCTTAAAGCCTAAGACCTCAAAGACAATAGTGTAGTTTTACTGATGTGCTGTGCGCATATTTTCCAGTTCGCTGGCGCGTAATTTGAGTACCTCGTGCGGACGCACCTTTGATCGAGCCAGGGGCTCTCGGAAACCTTTTTCTTTGGTGTTGGACTCATATCAGCATCTGAAGTGGCATAAAAAATGTGTATTCAGATGCACATTCCACTGTACGACATGCCTGCTCCCTGGAATCTTGTCATTTTCCCTCCAGCGGTCTCGGTGTTCCGCCTCGAATAAAATCGAATCCTCGATTCTCGTGCAGAGTCCCCCGTGTGTCCAGCCCTGGCATCTCTAGGCACACACATTCTAGTTAGATCCATTCCGTCGATTCTCATTCGGAGCTCTACGCTTGTGCCCATATTGTCTAGTTCCCTGGCTCATAAATTGAATAGCTCATGCAAACACGCTTTTGATCGAGCTACCTGCGGTCCGTGTTGTAGCCTTGCTGCGGCGCCTGCTGAGATGTCCGTTCGCCTGCAGGCTGTGATATGACAGCTCAGATAAGGTCGCTTTCCTTTCCCCTTGTTAAACAGTGTCGAATGAAAACTCTCCACGCAGGACATGTAATACTCCATGCAGGACACAAGGGCACGGTCTGACTCGAACTCGGGTTCCCCTTCCGGCACGTTTCTCCTCTGCGAACCGCCCATCAAGCGTCTCACGTACTCAAAAATGCACGGCTGGATCGCTGAATCCGGACGGACTTTCCCGATGGGTCGAGCCATTATCTAATATTCATTTCCCCTCCCGCGTATTTCTATTCCCCATCCCTGCCAGACACGGCATAGAAAAAACTCACGCAGGTACGCTCAAACCGAGCTGAAGAACGGCTCGATAGCGGAGGGTTCGCGCCTGCACTTGCTAACATGGTGCCACGTCTGTTTACGCTGCATGGCACACCCGTTCGACTGGGGATCGAGCCTTGAGCCAACGCTCTCGCCTTTTTTTGCGTTTCACACTTATTCATAATCACATCCCCCTAGAAGTACTCTAGAGCATCTTTGGGCCAGTAGTGTCTGCCTACGAGAGGCCGCATTCACCCCACTTTCAGTCTCAATCTCCAGCCACGCCATTATCACGATGTATTTCTGCGACTAGTACCCCGATGCCGCGAAGCTTATAATGTGCCCTGCCAGCGCTCACATATGATCGGGTTCAAAGTCGGTCGTATATCGGCTCGATGGCGGACGGTTCAGACCTGCACTTGTTGCTATTTCCGCGTTATACCTCTGCGTGCGCGGGGTGCCCGTTCGACTCGGGCTAGAGCCATACTTCCGCCAACCTCCGCTGTTTCTTTCCTGCCTTGAACAGACTATTTCGTGGGAAACACTCGGAATGCGGCAGCCTGTAGATGATCAGCCATCAGAGTTCGGACATGGTGGACGTTCTTAAATATGCCGCACGACCGACCAGACATACATTAAAGGGCAGAAAAAAGGAAGCCTATACAGAATGCTAACAATGATATCAATCATACCACCCGATTGCGCCCAGAGTCAGAATCACTGCAAACTGCACACCGATAATGATCTTCCAGTAATTAGATAGGCCACTCATTTCCGCGTCGTTGACCTGGGGTAAGCCTTTTCTGAATAGGTGATGCAAGCAGGTCTGAATCATCATCGTGAGCCACAGACATGAGCGTAATTCAGTATCTGAATGCGCACCGGATTCCGTGTGAACTGGCCGTTCCGAGTCGTCCGCGGCTTCTTGAGTTTTGGTTCGGTCATCACAGACGTCGACGGCCTGAACTGTTGGGCATTAGAGACCAGGGATGTTCTGAGCTGGTCTATCAATTCACTGTAAGCAGATGGACCATCATACTCAGCCGATATCTCGCAGAGTAGGTATCCCAGCTCTCGGGCGATGTCCAGGGTGTCAGGATCAAACCCTTTGGCTTGATGGAACTGACGGATCCCGGTGTAAACACTCTCATCCCAGGATTTTCCCCAGAACTCCATTTCAATGTTAAATGTGGGAAATCCGAGTTGTTCCGCCTCCTCCATGCTCAGGCGTTCAGCGCCAGATGGATCGAGGGACCAATATGCCGAGCACTCCGGGAGCCGAAAACGTGAAGGAATATCCAGCTGCAGGTCTGCCAAGGGACATAGAAATAGATATCCCGGGGGCATCGCATTACCACTGTAGGATATCTTGAGTTCATATTCAATGCAGGTTATCAAAACTGGGATGTCAGGATCATGCTACCAAGTTGAAGGTGAACATACTGTAATTCTCGTGGTTGGAAGCTATACCGAGACGATGGAAAATGTGATTTGCCTGCGCTAGCCACGCTATGTTGTGCAGGGATATGTCTTTGGCCCAAATTCGGCGAGAAAAATAGCCATTCGAGGCCTCGGATGAGTTCACACTTTCCATGGTACACATGATCCGAGGAAAAAATGTGACAAAGAAAGGGGACACACCGAGTCCACGCGCTCTCCAGAGCCGCCAGGAATTCTCCCGGAGACCCGCTCCAACCAAAAGTGTAGACGTCCAGATCCGGGATGCACACGATTTCGTTAGAGTGGTCGATGTCAGAGCCAGGGGGGGCGGAGATGACGGCCCCGAGGTGTACCGACATATTGGTGGAAATTGAGGGCTGGCGAAAGCGTTCAAAATACAAGTTGCAAATTTCATGATAAGGATCTAATGAAAGTGAATCCACAATATTTGAGTCCTCGGGCGGTTCAAGAACCGATAGGGTGGACGTGGGTGGTGCTTCCCCATATAAATCAGCAAGATAAAGCCCGCTATATTCACCAGCCGTGGGATCGACACAGAGACGACCGGTTGAAGGCCGAATCCACATTGTACATTCCAGTGAGTCCTGGAGACATGTAATGAGACGCACGGCGGAAGATTGTTGCGCTGAGCAATTTACCAGAGAAGATCCCGATACAGATCGACTATATTGGCGGGCTTCCTACACACTCATCTGTTGGTCAAGTCCGAATGAACATCGGTCTAGGCTGCCTTACCTCGAGTTGGGAGGGCCGGCGCGTTGACGGGGGGAGGATGGGTGCATTGGCACTGAGTGCACATAAACCTAGAATGACGCGCGCCCAAGTCGAACTGGAGAGCCGGATGATTAAGGAGTGGATGTAGGCGCGCCATCGACCCGGACCCAGCCTAGTTCAGATAAATACACGGGTGTGTTAAGTGAATAGTAATTGCGGAGCACACGTCTTAAGAGGTGAATAACAGAGATGCCGGGGTGCTGTGCCGGATGCGGATACGGATGCAGGCATCTCGCCGGTCTGAGGGTGGTGTGAGCAGTTTGCGGTTCGAGAGCTCTTGAGGTGTATTCTGTTCGAAGGTGAAGAGCTGGTGGAGCGTGGAGGGTGGATTGCAGGGATACGATGGTTTCAATGTGGTGTAAATCGTAGTATTTGCTAGCAGTGGTTGGGAGTAGTACGACACTGAAGTTCACAAGAACAAAGGCCCCTGCGTTGGGTATGTATGGTCGCTTGGTAGGAGGAGAAGGACTCGGGCTTGAGGTGAATGGAGTGGAAAAATTGCAGCATAATCCGGTGGGGATATGCCAGAGATACGCAGTGAAGAGCGAGGGGATCCGTCGCGGCCGCGTCGCAGGCACGGCGGAGTAAGGCGGCTTGCACTGTGCAGCGGGGTGCTCCGGCAGATGCAGATCCGGATAAGCTGCGTCGGATGCGGATACGGGTGCGCGACCTTTGGATGTGCGAGAGGTGCTCGACGTTGTGTGTTAGAGGGCTCAAGCAAGACGAAGCGGCAGGATCAAGCAAGGATCAAGGCGGCATCGATCGCAATCAAGCCGCGCGATACCATCAACCTGCCGCCTCTTCTCCTCCGCCAGCGCTCATCTCCACCCGCACGCCCGAAGCCCCGTGCGCCCTGACTGCTCTTGGATTCAATAGACTGTTAGAGACCGCTACATACACCCTTCGCGCCACCACCTGCTTTTCCCTCCCCGCCCGTCTAGCTCTGCCGGGAAAATCACCCAAGACGGTGTCCTCGCCCGTCGGCTCGGGCTGACCGTGTGGCTCCGTCGCGCCGTCTCACCCACACGTGCTCGCCCCCCTCGCCCACCCCGCGCAGGTCCTCAGGTCCTCCTCCTTTCTTTACCTGCGACGCTACGCCCGCTTAGCCCCTCCTCGCACTCCTCCTCTCTCCCCCGTGTCCCCTCGCGCACGTCTGCTCTACCCCCTCTCTTGACATTCACGGGGGCGCTCGGACGCGCAGCCCTAGATCAACCTCCTCCGTATGTGCGTTTCCCGCTCGCACGCCCCGAGGAAGTAGGACGGCTGGGACGGTTATTATGGCGGAGTATTCGGCGGTCTTGCGAGCTTGTGATGGTGAGTCCTTCCTCTTCCTTGTCTATCCTTTTGGGAAGTAAGACTTGCCTCGGTGTGATGTCGTTCTACTGCCCAGCTCCTGCACGAGCCGCCTCAAACTCTTTGTGCGAATACCCGTTTGTCTTATGCTTGGTCGCAGTCGAGGGCCTGCCCACTCGCGCCGCACGTCCCGCGACGTCGCGTGCGCCGCGTTGGATAGACCGTCGGCGACTGCGATTTCACGAGCGCGCCAGGCTACGGGCCCAGTGAGCAAGCGGACGGCACCCACTCCACTTTGAATTCCTGTTACCCCTACGCTTCACGATTCCCTTGCTAACCACTGGCGTACGCCGCGTCTTCCCATGCCGCGTCGCCCTCTTCTGCCGCCTGCGCGCAGACACGCTCTTCTGCGATGCTGCGACCTCGCTCCGCTCGGAAGATGTGGAGGTGCCCCCACGCGCCCCGTGCGAGTTGTCCTGCGGCGTACTATTCGGCCGTGTTCGCTCCGCGGGGCGCTCTTCGCACACTCGCGGACCTGTTGGCTTCGCGCACATGCAGTGGAGCAGCTTTCTGCGTATGCTAATTTTTCTTCACGCGTACTCAGTGCATGTTCGTCTAGCTTTTATTCGCTCGCGCCAAGTCTGTGCTCTTCCGGCCCTCCCATTCCTCCCGCTCCGAAGGCCCTTCCCGCCGTACTCGCATACTATCTGTCCTTCCTCATCCCGTGATGATCCCTTCTTCATTATTTTGTTCATCTTTCTATACCCCGAGCGGGCAAGCACGGGCTCGTCCGCGACCCCAGTTTCGCGGCTTCGACTGCCGCACCCGACGCGCTGTTCGTACGAGCGCCGCGTCGGTTCGCGTTGACTCCACGGTCACATTTCCGTGGCCGGTATTCGGATCGGCTTCGTGTTCGGATTGGGCCGGGTCTTGAAGCGGCGCTCACAAGCGCTGGCGCTGGCGCGGTCTGCTTTGCTGCAATATAGGTCAGAGTAGGTTATGTTAGAGTAATGCTGAGCAGTATTTTATTCGAGGGCAGTCAGGTTACATCTCCGCTTTTCAGGCGCGCGAACCAACAGCATCCGAACCTGGATGAATGAGTCTGGAATTTAGGTCAGAGTTCCCTTCCATTTGGCCGCGAGTTCCTCGCTCGACTCAGACTCGCTCTGCTACGAGCGCTTGCTGCCGTTCGTTCCCTTTGCGCGAGTGATGTTTCCCCGAGGCCTCCTATTTTCTTGATCCCTTTGAGTTGTTCTATTTTTTTCGTGAGGCTGATTCGAAAACAATAGTGAAGGTTCGAGCCCGAGTCGAACGGGCATCTCCATAGGGGGACAGACGAAATGTTTGACACATCATGCATTAATCATGCCGCGTCCGTCTATATAATCTCCCGGGCTGTCGAATGTTCCCCGGGGGCCGGGGCTGCTTCGCGGGCACTGCAGGCAGTAGGCCCAAATCACACCGCCGGCTCCTCAATTAAGTAGGAATTTAAGTTAGCTGCACTTTTTGAAGTATCTCAAAACAAATAGTTCAGCCCGAAACTCAATTTAATATATATGGGTTTATTGAGAATATTATCTCTTTTGCAATACTGGGTGACTTTCCATAAGCATAGAAAATGATTCTAGAATATTTCTGCTCCTGCCGTCACCGCTGCCGAGGCAGCTGTCAGGACCCCATCAACGGGCAACCCAAAAGCGTACAAGAAATATTCCAGATCTACGAAAATCTGTAGAGGGGTACCCCCCCCCTCTATAGATTATTATTATTGGAATAAACTGTTTTGGGTGGCCAACGGCTACTCTTCGCTCACTTGTGAAACCATCGAGTCTCTGATTCACATTAGAAAAATTCAACAACCTTCTGTTACCCATCGGAGTTCATTCCGGCCCTTGCTCAAGCATGAAGACCAATTCATGTTTTTTATTCTTTCTTATGGGAACGCAAGCCGTTATCACACGATCCGAATTTCCTCTACCTTGATGCCATCACTGGCACTCTCAACTAAGCTCAGAAATACCTCGGGATTAGTTTATGCTTATGGAAAGTCAACCACTTAGAGAAGCGCAGCTAACTTAAATGCCTACTAAATTGAGGAACTTGCTCGACCACGCAGAACACCGGTGGTCGAGCGTTCCTCAATTTAGTAGGCATTTAAGTTAGCTGCACTTCTTTAAGTTTCTCAAAACATATAGTTCGGCCCGAAACTCAATTTATTATATCTGATTTTGTTGAGAATATTATCTCTTCTGCAATACTTAGAGAAGTGCATCTAACTTAAATGCCTACTTAATTGAGGAGCCGGCGGTGTGAATGACAGTTATCCTGACGGCCTGAGTCGAATTTATACTTAGAACATAATCAGATGCCTGACATGTGCACCGCCCGGACGCCGGCGCTTAACATCTGTCCCTCCGACTTCCACCACCCATGGACGACGAGCCCCATACTGAAGCTGAGCTTCACTCCCCGCAGACGATGGACGAACAGCGCGATCAGTTTGTGCCCTAGGCTCTTCTCCTACAATCGGTGCTCACTGTACTCTAGGTTCGCAGGAGCCTTTTTCCCCCAGGCACAGCATTTCGTCATCGCCGGGGGAAATTTCAATAGCATCAACAATATCACTCAGGTGGCCCCCGATCCTCCTTCTGGTGAGCAGACACCTGGTTCCCGGATCCAACTGACACGCAACGGACAGATTTCCGCAGGTTCCCGATAGGGGATCTGGATCTTCGCAATGAGATACGGCTGGCAAAATCTGGCCAAGGGGGTCCCATTTTGTGAATCAAGGAACCGGTCCCGTTTTTTGAAAATTTGGGGTCGGGAGGTGAACCAACCGACCACGTAATATCTCCATAAGGGAATATGTCATGTGTTTACCATCGGCGCGCCTCGGCCGAAGGGCTCGGTGTACACTGCGATAGAAATAGCCATGAAATTGGGATATAATGGTAAATCACTCATAACGGGACAATGCAGAATTTTCCTCTGGGGCTTTTATATAATCAATTGACCAAGATAAGATAGTATTCTATTACCGAGCCCCAACCCGGCGGCGCTTCGGTCGTCCAGCCCCAGTCGACAGCTGTCCGGAGGTGTCATTTTCTTTCATGGGGGAGCTCATGGATCCCGCAAGCAGAGAACTGCAGAGAAGTCTGCGGCATTCGGATATGTGATTTGAAGTTTACGAAGACCTAGGCGCGTAAGCTCGCCCAAATGCGGTAATTTTCACGGGCTGGGCTCGAATTGCGTCCAGTGTCGATTTCAAGTGCTTTGGAGCAGTATAGTGGCTCAAAAGCATCTCCCAGAGTGGTTTCCACCCCCCAAAAAACAAGTTCCCAGAAAAAAAACTTGGCCCCGCCGGGGCAACCAACCAACCAGCTACCGGACCGGACATTCACGGAACAGCATCCCCTTGAATCTGGCAAAGTTTACTGCCAGCACGGAAGGCGCTCCACAAGGCGCGTGTACTCTGCGCGCATTCATGGATCTGCATCGGGCATGACCGTGGCAATGTATGAAGGGGCCAATGCGGAAGAGGTACGTTCACATCTTCCTTCCCTGGAATTGTGTGCACTGTTTCTGGGCCACAGGAATGGTGTGATCATATTTGACGGTATTCACGGCTTCGGTGAGCTTACCTCCCTCTTTTTTTCTGTCCCCGATATGAATGCAACTGTACAGCCATCCGAATTTTGTGCAACTATTTGGGCTGGCTAGTGCATGTGGGATTCACACTGCGATTTTCAACGAGGGTTTGCATTGAAATTCTTGTAAAGCTGTACTTCCTGATCGGATGTTGCATTAGACTTAGTCCCAGTGCAACAACTGCTTGAGAAGTACAGTGAGTCTCATTTGCGGACGGTCCATCTCTTGAATTTCCTTGTATGTCATCCTCCTCTCTGCTCGATATGGTCATGCAACGTTCCACAGTGGACCGAATTTATGGTAAGGGTAGCCTAGACCGATGTTTAACCAGACTTGAACCACAGAGAAGTGTAGGAAGCCAGCCAATATAATCGATCTGTATTGGGGCCCCCTCTGGTAATTTGCTCAGCTCAACAATCTTCCGCTGTGTGTTTCACTACATATCTCCAGCACTCACTGGAATGTACAATGTGGATCCGGCCTTCAACCGGCCGTCTCTGCGTCGATCCCACGGCCAGTGACAATAGCGAACTTGATCTTCACTATCTATTGTTGGACACGCCACTCCTGCCCACCCAATCGGTTCTTGAACTGCCCGAGGACTCAAAGATGGTGGATTCACTCTCGCTGGACCGTTACCATCAAATTTGCAACTTTTATCTTGGACACTATCACCACTTCCCAATTTCTACGAATATGTCGGTGCAACTCGGGGCCGTCATCTCCGGCTGCCCTGGCTCTGACATCGACCATTCCAACGAAATCGCGTGCGTCCCGGATCAGGACATCGATGATTGGGGCTGGAGTGGGTCTACCGCAGCATCCCTGACTGTTCTAGAGAGTGGGTGGACTCGGTGTGTCCCTTTTCTCTGTCACCTCTTCCTCTGATCATGTGTGCGATGGGAAGTGTGGACTCCTCTGAGGCCTCTAATGGCTATTTTTCTCGCGAAATTTGGGCCAACGACACGCACCTGCCAATCCTAGTATGGCTAGCCCAGGCAAATCACATTTTTCATTGTCTGGGTATAGCTTCCAACCACTATGATTATGGTATGTTCACCTTCAAATTGGCATCCTAATCCTGACTGTTGCTGGTACCAGCTTTAATCCACGGCATTACATATGAACTAAAGATGTCCGACAACGGTAGTACCATTCCCCCAGGATATTTATTTCTATGTCCCCTGGCGGACCTGCAGCTGGATATCCCTTCACGTTTTGGCCTTCCGGAATGCCTGGCATATTGGTCCCTCGATCCATCTGGTGCTGAACGCCTGGCCATAAAGGAGGCGGAACAAATCAGATTTCCCATATTCAACGTTGAATTGAAGGTCCGGGGAAAATCCTGGGATGAGAGTGTTTACAGCGGGATCCGTCAGTTCCATCAAGCCAAGGGTTTCGATCCTGACAGCTTGGATGTCGCCCGAGAGTTGGGATACCCACTTTTATTGAAGGAACCGGATGGACTGTTTGCGTTTGGTGAGCTCATAATTGTACTCACGATATCTCTTGATCCTGATGTTTTGCAGTTGAGGAGATCTGGGATGCGCAATCCGACATGCAGAAATTCGCAGACAGCGAACCGCTTCAGGAGGCGGCTCACGGAGAATCTGGTGCACTTTCAGATCGAAAACTATTTAGGAGTCTGAAGAATTAATTACGATAATTTAGGCCCGAATCTGGCGCCTACTGAGAAAGGTGCACCCCCGGTCAACAAGGCAGCAATCGTTGCACTGCCCAATCACTGGAAGATTCTTATCGGCATGCAGTTTGCACTACTTCTGACTCTGGGCGCAGTTCGGTTGCGTGATCGATTTCACTAGTAACATTATGTATAGGCTTCTTTCTTCCGCCTCTAATTATTTCATAAGACCCTCCGGGCATAGACTCGTAACCAGCCCTACGTTGAGTAACAATAAGAGTGGTGAAAACACAATTAATTGAAGGGATTTGGACCAGAATTGACTGAGAGAAAAAAAAAGTGGCGACAGGGTTACTCGAACGTAGGGACTGGGAGAACTTAGTACGGAAAATGGCCAATAGAATCAGCACGTGATGATTTAAACTGACTTAAAAAAATTTTGACGTTCTGATTTTTCGACCTTCCTTAATCGAGTAAACAGGACGACCCCCAAAAGTCGTGGATGGATACAGAATTGGTGGAGAAATGGGCGTGACGGCCACTCGGAGTTAACAAAATGTTGCCATCAACTCATCAGTCTGCCTCCAAATTTGGCACAGACCAGCATCGGAGGTTGTACTTCCTCCCCCAAGCCCAAATTCTTGAGACAGTTGAGTAGACAGTATATGAATGGCTGACTACCTAGGGTGGCCAGGTTCCTGGTCTCTGATAGTAACCACCGTGAGAAAGTTGCATGTGTCCACGACAGATTTTGGCGGGTATTGACCTGAACGCACGATACATGGCCGGACACTGGCCAGTTTTGGGTAGGCATGTATATCTCATATACGCAATCACAGGCCGGCCTGATTTAAGTTGCCATTGTGAATCTGGAAGGGTGGAGGGCCGCGGGGAAATCCGCCGAGACCAAACATAGAGACACAGCCACATAGACTTCAATGCACACCAGAAGTAACAGGCCGATTTGCACACTGAAAATTGTATGGGAGCAACAAGGACGCATTCCGAAAATAATCTGCTCAAAAAGAACTGCTCAAGTGCGCGAGAGAGGCAAAGACAAAAAATTGTAAAAAAGAAAGACACCTGGCGGTATTCGAACGCAACCGATGATTGGCACCTAATTACAAAGCATGAACACAGCCACTATAATTTCACAGATTTTGAAGCAGATTTAAAGGACAGCCACTATTATGCATTCAACACGGCCACTAAATACAATAGCACAGCCCCTATTTTTCATTGCAATCTTGAGCTGGGACACTTTTCACCGAGACCTGAAAAACCTCATGTCGATTGATTAAATAACGATTACCATAAGTACTCGTAATAGCGGCGCGGCCGATCACTCGATCAACCTTACTGACAGACTTTAACAAACGAGGTACGAGTTGAGATGTTATAATGTCTGTTTATAAGAGACTAGATGAGGACCGACACCACTGGCCGTCATTTTTTCGATGGCGAAGCAAGAGACCGGGACTGTGTGTTGGATGTTGTTAAGTTGTACGCACCTGTGCGACAGCATCAGCCATATATTGACTTTATTGCAGTACTGTTTGCCCTGGTGCTATGCCTTGGGCTCGGTATATAGTCCCGCGCCCGGGTAACTGGCTCACAGATCTCATTACCGGACCCACGTACCATTCCCTCATTTTTTTTCCGAGATGCTTTCAGTCTTGATTCGTTTCAGCAGTACCGTTCGATAGTGAGCCCAATACGTTCGGGGTCGTTGTGTAGTCGGGTGTCAGCCATTAAGTGAACACTGAAAATTTATATCAATTGCCACCAGACAGGGGATGAAATCTGCCTGAAATCATCGCCGTCGAAAAGCTTGTACAGAAGGAAATAGAGGTGAGTAGGGTGTTGACCGTTGGCGCTACTAATACAGGCCACAGCTCGGAGCACACGCGGTCATGGGCATACTGTGGCCTACCGGCGGCCGTACGCCCGTCTTCGTGACTGTGCCCATCGTGGACCAGCCCCACTCTGACCAAAAGGCCCTCCAGTTCATTCCCTGGCTCGCTCCCGGCCCGGCACACGTGGATTGCATATACGACGCATTGACTTTGACCATGTCCCCCTTCGACTCCAGTTCCACTCGTTCCGACGCGGTGGCCCTTACTGTTGTCTTCTTGGTTCAGCAGGTCGCGGACAAGCATTCATTGAACCGCTGCATGTCGAACCTACTCGGCTCTGTCAATCCCTCTTGGCACGGGAATCTCATCATGCACAGTAACGATACCCGCACCAAGTTCCGCGACCGGAGTGCGCACGAAGAGTCCATTGCGAAGGAGTGCGTCCGATGGTGCGCATTGTTATACTGCACTCGGGATCTCGCTCATATTATATTAGTCTGGTGCGTGATGGTTTGACCGCATTCGAAGACCCGATGGTGACGGGGTAGTGGAGGCGTTATAGAGGAGTCGGCATCAATAGTATTTTTGCGAGAGGCGAGTTAGCGGCATGTACCAAGTCCCGGTTTATGTTGGCCAGCACCTTGCGAAACAAGAGATATTAATTTGTGACGAAGTGGCCTCTCGGACCGGCCCCCAAATCCGCGATTTTTGCTGTGGAACAAGCCTGCCTGGCCCTGTTCAGGGACATTTGATGTAGAGCACGTGATGAATTCGCGTCAAAAGAATGCGTATAATGAGACCAAATACAATCTTACCAATTTAATCGTTACATGGGGTCATGATTTGTCGTCCATCCCAATATTGATGCCATGCACATTTCCGGTCTTTATCATGAAGTTGAGAGCCGCCCTGGTTCGCTTTTCAACTCTGTTCGCAACCACCACCAGGTAAGTGGAATATTATTGTAAGCTTTGAATACCATGACCCTGGACGCTCTGCTCTAGATGGCTAGACACGTCTCTCAGTTCAAGCTAGGGCTTGCACCCGTCCGTCCGACGGGACGGCCGTCGTAAAAAACGGCCGTCGCTGAGCACGGGACGGGCCCAACCGTCCATCAAGCTCATCTCCAAGGTAGCGCGACGGACGGGTCTCTTCCGTCGACGGGTGACGGCCGTTTTTGACGGGTACATTGAGAGTAAAGCAAGGTGTTGTGAGATTTTGACACAAAAGACACAGAAATGTCCTGTTTTAGAATTTGACATTTTCTTTTAGTTCTATTCTAGCTGGGGAAGCACAAAATTACTCCCAGAGTTGAAATTCATGCTGGCGGATGGATGGAGAGTCTGCCGTAATCGCCACCTTCCCTATGCGCCACAGAACTCTGTTGTTCCTAGTTGCTCCAGATAGACACAGAAAATGTCCTGTTTAGAATTTATCATTTTCCCTTTAGTTATGCTCTGCTTACCGTCGTTGGTTGACCCTGTCTTTGGTTGACCCGTCAACCCGTCGACGGACGGGTAACGGGTGCCCCGTTGACGGGTCCACCCGTCCCGTACCCGGCCGTCTAAACCTGACACTGAAGTGCTGAATGGACGGGTCCCGTCCCGTCGTGACGGCCCGTCGACCCGTCACAAAGCCGGACGGGTGGAAGCCCTAGTTCAAGCAGCTGTCGTCACCTAATGAAGTCGTCAGACACTTCCGACAACTGTAGGTTGACTTATCAATTCTAGCATGAGGCCGATACACCTTTTTAGATTGGTGCTTGCGAGGCATGATGCCGACGCAGCGGCGAGGGAGTGTATACGTATTCTTGCAACAGAAAAAACATGTTATTGGTCTATACCGACATATCCAGCGGGGACAGAGGTGGACTGTATGGACTTGAAATTTGGGAAGGCGGATGTTTTGGACGCACGTCGCCAGGGTCACCAGAGGCAATGCAAAGGGATTCAACACATCTGGGCATATCGGTACGAAACTGATAATCCGAAGCTCATCGGTATCAAGATCACTCGTGATATATAGGAGCATCTCTGTCGATACAACGCCCGTATGGCCGACCTGTAGGCTGTATCAGCTCCGATCCGCACTCGAACCCCGTTTCCTTTCCAGCAACGGTGTCAGTGACTACTTCCAATATTTCCCTTCTTCCGACGAGGAGGCTGTGTACGCTACCGGACGCATCACAGGCATCCAGTTCAGAAGGATCAGCCCGGAAAACACCGTCAGTTCATTCTGCTGCAATGGAATGTGTCCCGACTGACTGTAATTCCAGCGGCTATACACAATTTTTCTTGAATCCACCGCTGAATCACCCATAGACAACATACAACATCTCATGCTCGCAGACTCGCTCAACCAAATAGTCACAAGGGAACTGTTGCTTCCCAATGTGCGTCTACATTTCGCGGATATCAGTGTGAATGTTGATGCACCGACAGGGAAGCACTAGACGGTACTCTTTGGCTGACAGTTGAATCGCAGACCGGTTGTTCAGTCCTATTTTGCGTTTCCCCTGCACGCAGGCCCCTTGCATCAAATACATCACGGTCCAACACAGCCATGTCTGCAAGGTGAGTGGATGAAAATTCGACTGGGTATTTTCTGAGGCCTCAACAGACCTGTATTTCCGCCTTCAAGGTTGGGGACGTCGGTAAAGTCACAGCTTCTCTATTTGGACGTGAAAAATATCGAGGAAATGGTACTATCAAGTCGTACGCGATGCTGGCCATCTCTATAGAAGTAGTGCATTTGATTTAACTGACTACGTTTGATATTGGCCTTGTAATCTGCTTCTCTATTATCGACACATCACCACTCTTCGGAATGGCTGGGGCTGCAGTTGCATTGGGTCAAGCGCACTGGCTGTAACTCTTGGACCATAGCGCGATAGTCGTGAGATTTCAAGTCTGTTGCCGCGCATGCCGAGACACCGGTGTTAGGCGCAAAGTCTGAAGCGGGTTTGATTCAAAGGTGAATTCGATCAATCGAACCCCTGTCATGCCTCATATCTTTCGCCCTTACCTTCTCAACGCAGTTAGTGCTTTCATCCAAGGAGATCCTCGCTTATTGTCTCATAATGTTACTTACGCTTGGGGATCGTTGATCACGGCGTTGAAACTAGGGCAAGCCACAACAACAAATCGGCCTCCTATTGTGTATTCAGGGTTGTGACTGACAATGTGCGTCTATACGGGCTGAGAACCATCACATATATTGAACAAGTTCAGAATCGCCCCGGCTTGTTGACCTTGGGCCGTCCAAATCTCGAAAATGACGGCTCCACCGGTCGTGATATATGCGTCGCATACGACAAACAGCTAGCAAATTTAGCTCGCGTGCTGGAATCACAGCAGTTGGATCCCGATCTCTGTCAGCTCCGTCCACAAACGTCTGAATCAGTTGCTAATTGCAAGTATGTTTAGCGGATAATGAAATCGTGATTACAACAACCATAGACACCGGGATTGCTGTCCGAAGCCTTCTTTTTGCGACAGTGACACTCACGGTGTTGGACGGAACTGACACCGACGTTGAAACCTTTTACGTTCTGACTGCGTTGAGACGATTGATGCATTGCGTAGATATTGATTACACCTTTGTCTAAATTGTGCCGCTTGGATACTCCTGATATTATGTCCTTAGCACTGCCAGATCCAATGTCCGTGACCCACATGCTCCCCCGCCCCAAAGTCTCGACAACATCCTGCGTTTCTAGATCTTTTTAAAAAACCAACAGCCACCATCTTGTGCGCATAAAGGACAGACGAGGAAAGAGCCGACAATTCAAGTCGGAGATGATTGGCATACTGGAATTAACAGTTGGACAAGTTTAAAGCCTTACGGCGCGATAAATTATACTGCTGACCTTGCTGTGCGATACATTATCCAGCTGCGTTTAGTCGGGATTTCCCTTGATGGTGCAATGACACTCGGCTCATCATGCCGGCGGATCACCGGGCCGAACAGCGGAAAACTGACAAGGCCCGTGCTAGTTCTTAGACTTCTGTCGACGGTATCCCCCTTTCCGCGACCATGTCCAAGGGCCATCGACCACATGTCAAAAACACCCATCGAAATCGTCGACGCAATTCTCCTCATAGCTCTCGACCCTTTTCTAAACGACTGGGCGCTGCTTCCGAGATGCGGCGGAAACCTACCTTGGTTTGTCACCGGTTTCAGAACATTGTCGACGAACAGCCTCGATTTTGGATGACTATTCACATCACTCTGTGTGCTCCAACGTGACTTATTTGGTCAAATGCATTGAACGTTCCAGGATGCTGCCGCTGGACATATCCCTCCACTTATCCCAGGACATCCGGGTCCTAGGACGCTTAGAGAATTGTGTTTCTAAAAACACACGCTTCAGGAGAATGGCGGGCTTTTACCGCGACTTTCTTCCGGCTCTACGTGGCGCAAGCTTGCGCTGCACCAAATTGGCTATTACATGCGACCATAAACACACTTGGGAATGGATATATTCATCCCTGCAACCGAACTTGCCCATTACTTTCCATCACTTAACCGTCGTCCTAACGGACAGGTTCATCACAACTACAACCGACATATACGATGTTTCCCACCTGCTGCCATCCTCAACAACGACCTTCAGTCTTGCCGGCGTCCCCATGTCGGTTTTCAACACGACTTCCCTCCAGCATTTGGTCCGCCTTCACATATCAAAAATGCCGATGTTGACGTACCCTGAATTTAGTGGTGTCCTGAATGCCGCGAAACGGATCACGGAGCTCCAATTGGCCCTTATGTCTTGCGACGTGCCTGACAACTCCTCATTCATAGAACTCCCCTGCTTACAACGGCTGGTGGTTGTATTTGACAATCACTCACTTCCTGAGCCGTGCAGCATGCTGGTGGCTCCGTTGCTGACAGATCTGCGACTGGACTCCGCCATGCCGCAATGTATCGGATTCTTGGCAGACAAGTGCACGAGTCTGCTTCGCACCGTCTTACGTTTGGATTTGGGGCTTGACGCCCGGATCGAAGAGGCGGACATCAGCGCTGTGTACGGTGCCACACCCCGCCTTGAACAAATCGACCTCTTGCACTGTCATGCGCTCGTCACACGTTTAATTTTCGACGAGACCGCGCGCCGTGAACAGACTTCGGGCGCTGAACCAGCTGCGACTTCCACACACAGTATCTGAAGAAGACACCAAATATCTTCTAGACATTCGCTCTCCGCCTCGATTTGCTCCCGCCTGCACGTTGATATGTCTGGAGGATGATGAAGCAAGGATACACTCTCGGCTCGATCTACACTTTATTCGGTGGCGTCGAGATGGAGAGAGCGTGGAAAGAACCAGCCTCACAGTCGACCAAACATGGGTAGAACGGAGCTGCTGGTATGAATCGTAACCGCCCGTTACAGGCGTAAGTTGAACTCTCCGTGCTTGTTTGGAGCTCTTACTCATTCTTTGTGAGTGTGAAGCTGACTTTTTGATGAATAGGATCCCACCGATAATAGGCAGAAGACCTCATGAAGCGAGGGGAGTTACCCGTAAAATCACCGTATTTAAACGGCCATTTTTGAGCCCCAAGATTCACCGTACGGTACGGGGAATAACCGTTTTTACGGCCCGTCGTCGCGTAATTTTACGGGACGGCTTGATGCCCTACACTTACTATTCACCCAGACCACTCCGACTCCTCAAACTCCCAACTTTCGGACCCGCGCAGGCGGCGCGCGTGCGACCTCTCCACTTTTTTCACGCAATACGAAAGAGCCCGCAAGCCAGGGAACTCAAGACTTCTGTTCTTCTTCCCCACCCAACCAGAATCGGAATGTATGACCCAAAGCAGCAAGACATGTCCCCGCCTCGGAGCAACAAGATTCAAGCGCTCGCAGCAAAGGGATCACTGTTAGTCTGCTGGGCTCAACCGCTTTCAACCATGGAATTCCTCTCACGCGAGCCTCAACCGTCAAAAAAAATCACTATGCTGACTGTACAAGTAACAAGTCTCGCGGTCGACAAGTCCACCAAGTCCATCAAAAGTCTATATGCGGCAACTGTCTCCTGGGGTACTTATGTACCCCAATCACAGCCTCCATCGGCCGCGCCTTCAATTGCCGGGAACAGTGCAGCATGTCCCAGAGATTTCGACAAGACCGATGTACAGGTAATTTCCACTTTCAACTAGCTAGTATTTCCTGTAATAATTTTGATATCTATGGTTTTTACATGTCCTTTCTTCTGTGTGTGGGTGGAACAAGGTATGAAATGCAGCTGTAGCTCTAGAGCAACCGGAACCCACTCGGAAGGGCTTGTCTGCGCTCGTGAGATCCACAATAATTGTCAGGCTCGTGAACATCTTATGAGGATTGTGGAGATCGCAAGCCCTGATAAGCCCTGACAACTTTTTTCCGAATTTGGTGATGACCAGAAACAAAAACCGCGTCGCAGGAACAGAAGCATAAAGTCATTTCCCGCCCCCCTCGCGTCCACCGGCCCCACAACGACGCGCCAGCGGCGCCAAGGCAGGAGTGGGTCAGCGGCGTGGAGGGTAGTTGGTAGAGGGTGGGGCGTAGATGGTCGTGAGGAGGAGATGCTGCCACGCGTCTGTCCTTGCGTCCAGATTAAGGCACAAAATCAGTCAGCTGTAAACGAAAAGATACGAGAATTGTTAGCTCTTCCATCCCGGTGCCGACCGTGCGCCGCCCAAAAACTCGCTATCTCGGAAGCCAGCATCGACCGCCTCTCGCCTGCGTCGTTAACGAGTCCTCATGCTTTCATATGCGTGCGCGCGCGGCGGCGGAGACAGGCATCCGCGAGGACCAAACCATGCAGCGTCGTTGCGGTGTGCGTGCAAATCCGGGCCCGGGCCCGCGTACGCCGGCGTAGGTTCCGAGGACACGAGGTGGGCGTCCCGAGGCATTGCGAATGATTCATCGAGGACCTGTGAATAAACAGCCTCGGCGTCAGAAAGTGCCACAATATCTCTCGGGCAGACTCACCGTGAACATTTCTATGTGTGAACGACGCCGTAGGACATGCTGATGCATCGCTGTGTACAATTGAACTCGCTCGCCTCGATGAGAATATTTGCACCTTCCCAGAAAGGAAATCAGCTTGGGATTCGGAGAGGAACAAGAGAACGTACGGCAGGGTAGAGAAGACAAGTTCTTCTAATTTCTTCCAAACCAGCGAGACCGTTGACCCACGATTTTGCGTGGATCCTCAGGATTACCGGGAGATCGAATGCAGGTGTGCTCGAAGCCGGCGTTGGTACGTCGCTGGTCACAGGGCAGTGAGGTAACAAGGAGGAGGCATTAGAAATTGGAAGGGGAGAGTGTATTGAGGACGGGAGAGGGATAACAGGCGAAATGGTATAGTGTGGAAGTGGGGAACCGCCCGACGCCGCGACGACATGTCGAGACGAGCACGTGGTGGACACGTCAAATGACAAACCACGGACCGTGCTCGACTGCGACAGCAGCCCGCGCGCATGGGACGAGAAAGTTGTCGGGCGATATTGAGATCCTGGCGGAACTCAATATCGTCCCGCGAAGGGCCAACGCGAGGGTGGGCTGGCTTGATACAGCGTGGGGTAATGTGAGGGAAGAAGGTGGGAACGATGGGAAGAGGGAGAAAATGCCGCAGGGAGCGCGGTGAGGATACTGTACTATTTCAACCAAGTGTTCACGGGGTGTGACCAGTGACCTCAAGTGTTCAAACTCGAAGTGTTCACGGACCACTGGGACAGCTATTTTTAGTGTTCAATTGGCAAAGTGTTCAGCCCAGATTGGCGAATCGTCAGGGCGACGCGCCGGGACGCGTACGGCCAGGTAATTTTGGAGTGAATGCAGAATGTTTCGGCTCAATTCCGAGCAAATCAACACTCGCGGAATTTTTTGGTCTGTTTTTTCGCGTCGCAGCTCGATCCACGCCATCTTCCACAACTGCCCATGGTCATTTTCGAAAAAAGCGAATGGGTCTCCCGCGGGAAACACTGGATGGACGTTCCCAAATCCATCCGAGATGTATGTCAAAATGACTTCATCATTCCGGAAGCTATCGCCTCGACAGTCTTGCCAGAACCAGGCATATCCATCCACGACCCGCTATGGAGGTGACGAGGCCTGGGAGTATGGAGGTGACGACTCCGAGGAGGATTAGTTGCATTGAACTGTAAATTTGCTTTAGCTCGTCAATTTTTGGGTGTGCGGGCCGGAAATCGAAACGACTGTGTCAGGCGACGGTAAAGAACACGTGAAGCGCAAAGAAAATTTGCATTTTTACATCCTTGAAAATCCAAAATGGTCAAGTGTTCACGGCCCTTGGTGACCTGTGACCCCCAAAAAAAGTGTTCAGTTCAGGGGTCGCTGTGAGCTAGTGACTGAACACTTGGTTGAAATAGTACAGTATAGGTACGCATCGGGATAATTCATGCGATTCCCTCCCAATCCACCGTTTGCATTCGCCGCAGCGGGCGTGTGGCAATTTGAATGAGCGTCAGGGAGGGAAGGGGGCGTCGGGTGCAGGGAGTTCGCGGGCAAAAGGTACGGGCGCCGTTGGGCGCAACGGGCAAGGGTAGCGGGTGGCTGCCGGCGTCAATACCGTCAGGAGGCTGACGGCGTGGACGTGTGGGACGCGAGGATGGATACCGGGGCGGGTGAGAGACTACCAGCGGCGGTCGGGAGGTCGGGAGGCGGCGGTCCGTGTGGGTGGTATGCGAAAGGGCGGGAGTGGGGCGCGCGAAGGGCGAGGTGGGTACTGGATTTGGGAGGTGTGGTCGATGCGGTCGAGGTGCGGGCGGGGTACAGTGGTGCGCGGCTGGGCGGGCGGGCGGGCTGGGTGCATAACTTTGACGGCGGAATGCGGTCCGGGGTGCGTGCATCGAGCAGCAGGGTGCGGCCGTTGTGCAGCGGGTGGAACCAGAGAATTCAAAGCCAATAAGATCTTTGGATGAATGATAATATACACTATATCGACAAAAGTAATGTCACGTGCTTGTTTGGACTGTATCTTGGGACTGGAGGCATATTTTTGCATGAACTCAAGTGTAGGATAGTGGAGAAGGATCCCCTGGACCATTCTGTGCTCACGATATGATCAAAAGTATTGATGCGCCATCAGCACAGGCAAAATACTGAAAAATCCGAAAAAATCTGAGTTTGGGCTTCTCATATAATTTTTTTCGGAGATATCTGAACCACTCAAATTGAAGCCACAGATCTCCTCTTTCATCCCGCACTTTGAATCAAGCAAAAATATACAGGCAAAAGGGGAGATCTGTGGCTTCAATTTGAGTGACTCAGATATCTCCGAAAAAAAAATATGAGAAGCTCAAACTCAGATTTTTTCGGATTTTTCAGTATTTTGCCTGTGCTGATGGCACATCAATACTTTTGATCATATCATGAGCACATAATGGTCCAGGGGATCCTTCTCCACTATCCTACACTTGATTTCATGCAAAAATATGCCTCCAGTCACAAGATACAGCCCAAACAAGCATGTGACATTACTTTTGTCGATATAGTGTACATGGAGCTTCAAAAGAATCATGAACTCCGTTGTAACCAACTTGTCAACATTTTTTCTTTTGCTTTTCCGCCATAAATCTTTTCTACAACACCATGACGACGTCTTGAGAAAATGAGCACAGCATCCTTCTTTACAGCATCCCAGCTTGTCTACAGGACTCAGATGAGCGGAGCAAATGTAGCGAAGAGTGGTCAAACCAATTGAAATGAATGTAATATTAGATGTTGAATGATTTCCGATTCAAGTCGGGCCTAAGTAAGATGAGCTGATGCTCGAGACGTGCCCGTGAAAACCCACGATCACAGGAGCTGTGAATTCAAAAGTTTGAGGGTTTGGTCATGAATCAAGGCCAGTATGATCAGCCATCTGTAGAAGGACACTCACGCACTACCAAATCACAATCAGTATCATCCATGAACGTCCGAGAATTACTCACATTCTGGAAATACAAGATACATCTCAACCACATTCAACTTGGGTTGGAATTCACTCACGATCTGAACGTCAAGCTCAGTGGTGAAGATAACTAATCATGTACGGTCAAAGCATTCACTTCCTGCAGTACCGACCCTGTTCAGTATATTGGATGAATGGTCAATGAAAAACACTCACACACTGGTTGAAATTAGCTTCGTCATGAAAATCAAAACCTGCTTACCTGGACAACAACAGTGTAAGTAAGTCAAATTGCCTGGAAAGGTTGGGCGACCCACAGTCTGAAACCAAAATGGGGTGCCACATAATCATTTGGTGGGATAGATATTATTCTCCGTTGAGGATCCAGATATCCATGAATAAAATACCACGCACAATCTGATAGCCATCAGAAACATTTATTGATGAATGATTAATTTACTTACTTGCTTCATTCAGGCTTTACAATCAGTTATACATGTAAATAATCAAGAAAGAAGACTGACACACTGCCATAAAAAAAATCGATCAAATTGAGCAGATCCAGGGAAGTTTCAAAACCACTCACTTCCTGGAGGAAATACAATTCAACGTGCCTTCTGTCATCTTCGTCAAACATTACTACTCACATTCTGCCAGAAAAAGTGAGCCCAGAATTATGTAGTTCTTAAAAACACTAACCAACTAGGAACTTCTTAGTACGCAATGTAAAAACCATCATGAGCAGCCACTTACGCACTGAAGCCCAGTAAGTGATAGGATAGGAGTTTTGAGACAAATCTAGTTTGGAAACCAACTCACAAGCTGTAATACAATGGTTGTATCAAGCGAAAATGCTCAATCAGGAAGCTATTGCAAATAGTGGGAAGATTAACGCACTTCCTATCCACAGGCTACATTCCAGAGAGTGGGAACAGTTTGACAATCATCACTTACCTCTTCCCCCTCACTGGCCTGTAGATATCAATAGTCTGTGAGGGAATTCGGCTATAGTAAAATGCTACTCACACCTTCGCACTGAGAGAACAGGATCATAAGAGGGATTCGGGGATATCGGAAAAATACGCACTCTCTAGAGGACACGTTGAGCTAGCTCAACTGACCGTTGAAGATCGATCACTCACATCCTGTGAGGCAAAGGTCTTGATTATGTATGAGAGCAATCGATGGAAAAAATACCCACAGGCTGTGACATCCGCACCATTGGGATGAGATAGATACAGTATGGGTCAATGTCTACGCATACACTGAACGAGAGAGAATCCAATGATCATCAGCAAGACAAGGGAATGCCAGAAAAACCACTGACAGACTGTGGAGCAAGAGCGATATCTAGGTTAGAAAACAGTCCAATACTCTTTGGGGAGGAAACCACTTGCAGCCTGGAACAAAAAAAATAATCAGCGGTGCTTTGTGGAGAGAGGAATTCACCGCACTTCCTGTAGCCAGCGTTTGTATCATGTCATGATCGCAGCAAGATCACTCACACACTGCGGGTTGGATGTCCGCACTATTGAGCAAGGCCCAGAGCTGCAGGTAACCCACTCACGTCCTACAAGACAGTATCAGTTCCATATGGATTACCCGTGGATCAGACATTACTCACGGTCTATCGGCCGAGGCGATATAGTCACGATTAACCGCAATGAGGATTCTAGATTGCTCACCAACTTTCGGGAGTGTCACGAAATGAGATAGATGAGAAATGAACAACCACTCACACACTACAACCCAAAACGTTAGAAATATGAATGGAGAGCCCAGAGTATTGAAGCAATCGATATCACTGACGTCCTTAGAGACACAATGATTCAGTTACAGTGCAGTTGCAATGGTAGAGACACTCACTCTCTTCATCATTGCGCCGGTCTGGTCCTACATGTGGTCAGCATGTGAACACAAACGAATACGACTATATTTACCTCAGAAAGCGCAGTGGCCGCTACACCCATGACGATGGCACTGGCGAAAGCAACGAGTTTGAAGAATTGCATGGCAAGAGTAGTTGTTGCGAGAGGATAGAAGATGCGAACTCTGTGTGGTGTCCACTCCATATATATATTATTTCCATCTGCCGTCACCTGGTATCAGTTCGCGGCGGCCATGAATCTAACCATACGCGACTTAATGCGGGGTTGGTCTGACCGCGGATGGGGGGGGATCAACATCGCGGCTCCAAAACTCCAGGAGTGTAAAGATTAAAATGGCTGTATTATTACTCGTATCTTAAGCAAATGCCTCGAATCCGCATGCACCTGTTTGACATCAGACTCCTTCACTCAACCCCATTTCAAAAGGACCAGATACCGATAATAGAACAAGTTGAAAGCCATCGACAACCCCATTGGTGTGTTGCGCGATCTCGATCTAGTTCCCATCTCGTTAGATCGGCGAGCGTTCACTGTACCGAACGGACTCACGGTCTACTCTCATCATCAAAATCTGGAATCTCTTCGCCGCCCGAATCTGTGCCTCCGGGTGCTGCAGTACATGTCTGTCTGTCTATTGCTTTGAGCGCCCGTGCTCTTCTGTTCTGAGGCCCCGTGCTCGTTTGTTCTGAGCCCCCGTACTCTTGCTTCGTCGTCGTCGTCGTCGGACGACAGCGGGTGGTGGTGGAATATATATCCTTTTTACAGGGGTTGCTGTCGGATCTGGACCTGTTTGTTGGGGGTGGGCAATTATTTTCTCGGCCTGCCGTGAAGCTCTCTGAGGTTACTTTGTGCAAGTTGATATCCTCTATCGATGGTGGACAGCGGGGAGTTTTGCCTGGGAGGAGAGAACTCGGACCAGGCTCCCTTTGGGTTATATCCGTCTGTCCTGCCAAGTCAATGGTCGGTCATTCGTTAGATGCTTAAAGCCTCTGCGCAAGTAATACTTGGGCAGCACTCGTGGTGGGTAGGATTTTTGGTTGCCTGACATTGCACACGAAGGTTTGAAATGTCGTGCCAGATTGCTGCCTCTTACCTGCCCGAGATCTACGACCTTAAAAGTGGTGAGCTCGTCGAGGGTGGGTGAGTTGTGGCATAGTGTTAGTACATTCCAGGCCGATTTATTTTACACTACAACTAAGCACGTTCCGAAAGGGGGCCTAGCTGAGCATAATATTGATATTGAGTCTTCTTATCCTCAATTTGGTATGAGTTCTCTAACCGATCGGTTCCAAGCTCCATTGATTCGGTTTTCCAGTTCACCCGAAACAGCTCATCCCCGCTGGACATCTCCGCTATCTCCAATGTCCGCTGTCAATGTCACCACTCCGTCGGAGGAGTACATAATAGTTCGATTGGTCTAATGAGAGAAAACCAATGCACTACTATTAGTGACCGGGAACCGGGCCACCTTCGTACTTTTGCCCTCTGGCGTGCTCGTGAAGTGAAATATATAGCCGGGTCCTTTGCCCTTGGGACAGACCAACATCCTAAGAGTAAGATGAGATCTTTTGAGTCAATTTTAGGTGGCGTTTTGGGCCCGCGGCGAATTTATTTTCGACGACACCCAAAAATAACCAAAAAAGCCCTAACGGGCCACTGGCCAAAATTAGTTGTTGCGACTCATATCGGTCAGCCTCAAGCACTTAGAGTCCCTCAGGAGGTTCGAATGCATGATCCTAAACCCTCAGAATGGGGCTCAAAGGTGTACATGGGTTATAAGTGCAATGACCTTTGGGTGGGAAGAAAGGGGGAAACTGGGGTATCAAACCGCGCGCGCTACAAAGGAGAGGGGCGAATATTGGGTAAACGGAGGTGTTAAAAGGATAGATAGGATGTAATAGCACATACCTAAGTAGGTTGGACAGTTCTTTCTTGCCAATAATGTGCCAAACAAAATCCATTTATTTGCGACAGCAAAGTTCGGTGATTTAGAGGAATGACCCTCAATGAACATGAAGTCGATGAGGAGCCGCCCAAAGAGAAGTGAGAAGTCATTGAGGGGCATACAAAAAAAGTGTACATGCCAAATCCCAGAGCAACAGTAATGTCGGGTGTGTCGCCAGAGGGTGGTCTGTCTTGCGCCAATCAAGGAGAGCCCAGATTTTTCTTCGACATTCTAGCGCAGAATCGGGCCCAATCTGAGGTCCAGGGCTCACGGAAATCAATCGCCCGAAGTGGGGGCAACAAAACGAGCCCACAAACGTAGGATTCGGTGGGAAATTGGTTGAGAACGGAGGAAAAGGACTGCGCCAGCGGCGGTCGGAGATAACAAATGATCAAATTCCCACCGAAACAAACGGGGCACAGCATCTGATCAACGCATCACTTCGCCTCAAAATTTGGTTCACACCAGCGTCAGACATCCAACTTCGTTCCACAATTCCCAGAACACACATTTGCGCAGTCCGCACACCTATATTAGCCAATGGCCCACTACCCCGACTGGCCCGGTAGGCAGTCACTGATAGTATATACTCCGAAAAATCTGTATTAGCACTTTACCTGTCAAGCAGAAAAACGCAATTATTCTAAGTTATGTCATCTTTGTGGCTGTGTGTTTCACTCATACCCATGGGATGGATTTCATCAGGCATTTTGCACTTCTTCAATGCAGTGGTGGCGGGTTCAACTGCGGGAGCTTTGGACATTTCATCAGGGTGGGGGAAGACAATGAAGGAAACGTAGTAAGTTTGAGGGCAAGATTGTGACCTATTCTTGGCGATATTGCATGAGGGATCCGGTAAAGCAATGACGAACATTCACGACCTGGTTAAGTGCATACCCGTTAATTCCTCATTTAATCAAGCCATCTCCGATTCTTGGAGATCTGACACAATTAGGGATCGTCGCCGACTAGCATGGGACATGAAGATTCTTGACATCAAATTGGGCAATTGAGAGATCAAATTCATCAGGAAAAACCTCCCTCATAATTGTTTGCAATAGTTGCACAATTTCTTTTGTGGTTGTAAAACTTTTGGTAACTTTTGCAATTTTCGGCAACTTTGGTCAACATTCACACAACTGTTGCAGAAAAACAAGTGTGCCACATATTTTTCGGCAAATTTTCAGCAAATTTTCAGTAACTGTGAAGGTATTCTTGTGAAGGATACATACCTCTCCCAATTTTGAGGTAGGCTCATTTGGAACCGTCCTGCCTTCAGGTAATTGAAAGTTTGAAACATCAATTTTTCTGGTCAATATACACCGCCGGAGGTACACAGTGTTGCGGCTAAAGGCTTTATAAAAGGTAGGATTTGTTTCAAAGGCTTTATACTTTTATTATGCCTTTATAAAGGGGGGTTTAAAAAGGCCTTTACATCAAATTTCCTGATACGGACAAAATATGTATGTGTGCCGACAGAAGCCGCATCGGTGTCGTTGGGAGGGTTTTGGGCAGGTCAATAATGGCGGATGCACCCCATGCAGTACACCTCATCCTGGGACTTGTTTTTCTTAGAGCCTTCATAAAAAAAATTCCCAAAGTGGTCCTTTTCATGGAGGCATGACAGAAAGGTGCCCGAGGACGCGAAGCTCGATGAAGGACAGCTGAGAGAAGAAATTTACATCAATTGATTCACACGTGGTGCTGTTAACCCTTTAAACATTCGCTGGGGTCCCAAAGCCTTAATATTAAGGGGTTATAAAGCCCTACCCTCTATAAAGCCTTTACCCTTAACTGCAACACTGGCTCAGGTACAGGGCTCTGAAAATAATATTCATGTCTTCCAGGCCTCACAGACTCGGACTCAGCAGGTATTGGTTCTTTCCATGTGCACAACACGCGCACGCAGATGGTTGGCGTAACTTTAAAATCTGCAAAGGTTAACCGAGTCCCGCCCTGAGGTCCGTCGGATCAAAGACGGACACACGTGGCCGTGAAAGATGGTTTGTTTTGATTCTGTCACAACAATGTACAACACCTTTCTTCCTTTCCCTCTATCTTCCTCCTCCGCCCCTCCCTCTTTCTCCCTCACCATTCCCTCTCCTGACTTGTAATACATCCTCCAGAACCCACATAGCCCACTCATCGGCATCCCGGCGATCCTGCTCCAGTCTGCGCCGCCTCACTTCAAACCCCGACTTGGCCATTCCTGCACAGCGCTTCCTCCCGCAGATGAGCACCAGCACACAGACTCGAATCACTCCTTTCTTCCCCCAGTCCTCCGACTATTTCATCGCCGAGCCTTGTTATTGCACCGCCGAGGGTGATTTTTTTGGTGTGTCCGCTGTCCACGCTGTCTGGATTGTGCTGACTGACATATTTTCTCTCTTTCTCGATTTCACTCCACTTTTGTGGTCCAGTGAGTCTGACATTACCCTTTCCCCCTTCACAGTGACCATGCTGATGATAGGTTTCGACAGGTGCGCGGGTTTGCGATTGCGAGGCGAGTCGAGTCGACAAATGTATGTCTTCTCCGCTCATCTTCTCCGCGGAGCAGATTGAATCAATCTGAACCACGCCACGCCACGCCCATAAACGGTGTCAACGTTGTCACAGTGAGGAATATCGCCGGTATTATATTTGATGGCTAACACTCGCCCCTCACAGTTCACCCCTCACAGTTCACACACTTCATCAATGTCCGCCTATTTCCTGGACTCCTTCCTTATTCCAATGGTAAGGTAGACGACAAGCAAACACAACTAACATTCCAAATCGGGACAAAATTTGAAAACAAATGCTCAGAATAATCGGCGGGGACAAGAGCCCTTATTCCTTCCCAACAATCTGTGGAGATACATCTCATGTATGATACAACAAGACCTGTTTATCTTAGAGTGAGAATTGAGCGAGGAGATGTCTTCCCAAGATCGCGATCACACGTGAGAAACTTGGCTGATGCCGACTAACACCTCTACTAAAATTTGGATCTACATTTTTTTGGCCACAGAAATGGACGAATGGGGGGTCCAAACCATGGCCAAGATGCATTTCCACATATTGTTGGGAGCCGATAAGGCAAATCTTGCCTGCTCATTATCTAATAGATTTTGTCATGGGATTTGTCCCGATTTGGAACATTAGTTGTGTTTGCTTGTCGTCTACCTTATGTTGTTGTTGTTTCCCATATGTCTGTCTTTGTTTTGTTAAGCCCCATCTTTAGTCACGCCAAAGTTTTTGTCTTCAAACCCAATGCAATGGCAATTCCGACCAAAAGGTATTCCAATTCCCTTGTGCGGATGTTCGCCGGGTTCATTCTCCGCTACAGGTCCAATATGGTTGCGTGTGTGGGAACGGTTGGGTCGCAAGAGGTAGGGTAGCCAGAGTTATTATCGTAGTGTATGTAGCGTGTATATAACATGTATTCGGTAGTTTCTTTTGCAATCCACGCTGTTTTCATCCTCTCTTGTGGGTTTCTGAGCAACCAATACAACAAACTGCATCGGTAATGTGGCAAAGGTGCGCGAACTTTGCTGCAACTTTACTGCAACTTTACTGCAACTTTTGTGCAATTATTTTTGGGGACAACATATTTTGTCACGATTTCGGTCACTCTAGCAATTCGAACAATTTTCTGCAATTTTCTACAAGAATAGCAGACAATTACGGGGGGTGGGTTCCCTGATGCTTGCCCGGCATTGCCCAAACCTCCGGATTCTTGTGATAGGTACAGGGCAGCTGTGTCTCTGCACTTTTGCAGGGACACTTTTATGATAGAAGAGTATCCCGTACATGTATTATTGAGGTGATATTACCTTAGGTGAAGGGCTCTAGGCCCAAAAATACCCAAAGTCTTCGAAATTCCTGGTGGTTGTCAGATGTTTCGAGTGTTATATCCCATAACCGTGGATATGGAAGGATATTACACAATTTATCTGAGATTTCTAGGGCACACCCTGCCGTTTATGTTGAACCAGAAATCTCACAAAACAGTCCAGTATTGGACGAGAAATGTTGTTTATCCGAGTTGTAGGTTTGTCCGGCGCGGCGGGGGGGGAGTATGTTTTTCCTCATTCATAACGTAGATGGATTTCGAGGTAATCTACAAATACAGAAATAATCACCTGGGCACTAAACGACTGTCCCCTCAAAAGTATAACTTGCACTCTTTGTATGAGGTCCGGAAGCTGGACCCCACTGCTCTTCGAACTCAGCTATCATCTTCGCTATCAGGGCAGCTTCTTCCTCCTGTCGTGTCACCGGATTCTCCTTCTTTGTGAATATCCACCATCCAGAGAGTGGGCACACCACATCGTCCTTCCCCACTCGCTGTGACCTATGTCCCAACCAGCACACCTACCATGATGCAGTCGAACATCTCCCCGTTGTCGTCCAGCTTCACGTCTACTTCGGCATATGCTGCTTGAACGTCCTTACTGTCTATTCGGTGGTAGGGAGTCCCATCGAGAACAAGGTCAGCCCGATGTGGACCCAGCGTACGTGGTCCAAATTGTTGAGAAGTCATGAGTTCTGCGGGCTCTGCACCGCCGCTGTCGAGAACAAGGTCAGCCCGATGTGTGGACCCAGCGTACGTGGTCCAAAATTGTTGAGAAGTCATGAGTTCTGCGGGCTCTTGCACCGCCGCTGTCTAGAGCTCAGAGTTAGCTTTGCCATAACATGAAAGAACAGAAGCTTCTCACTAGATCCAGGCGGTTCCCGAGCCACTGGCCCTCGACGTTGAAAGCCGTGAGCGCAGTGAGCCACCCAGAATACTCATCTTGGCCACTCATTTCGGCATGATGGTGCGCGATCCGCTGCCAGAAGTCCACATTTTCTGCGCTGGACGGTGCGTCGAACGCGGCGACGAAGCGGGCAATGACCGGGCGCAGCAGATGGTACCACGCCGTCGTCTCGATCCCATACTCCTTGAGCTTTTCAAGCCGACCGAGTATATTGACCCAGTCAGCCTTCTCCCCCTCGAGTGTCACCCGGGGAATTCCGCACGAAAGGCTCATGCCATAGGAAAAATATGCTTTGAGTGTTGCCATTATCAACACCGCGCTCACGGTCGTATCATTGGCTGTTGTCGTCGTGAATCGCGGGACGACCCACTCACGCAGTGTCGGATCTACCACGTTCTTGTCAATGAGGTCGACCATCTGGCGCGCCAACGAGCCAAGGTCCACATTATATCGCGCCGTAACGATGAGTTCCTTCTTGCCCTCGTGTGCGACAAAGTTTGCGCGGAGCAACTCTGCGCGCGCATTGACGAAGAAATTGAACTGCGATAGGATGGTGAGCCAGACGTCGTCGGGGCGGATCACGAGGGCATGGTGCTGGTTGTACGCCTGGATAAGTGTCCACACAAATCCGTTATTTTGTGGGACGATGCCTGTCATCTTTTCGGAGGACGACCCCTGGAACAGAATGATGAGCAGCGCTCGCCACAGACAAATACTTTACCCCGGCACATACTCCGATCCTCCGCAGGAGAAACCGAACTGGAGAATCTCCTCAGCCTTTCTATACTGGTCGTTGCAGGTGGCGGCCAGAATATCCTTCGCAGCGTACTCGCCTTGCCGCTTCATCGCATTGGCGGGGTGAGTTGAGACGTTGAATGTTACAGGTATGGTGGGCGGAGGGCCGAACTTGTCAGATCCCAGCCTATATCTACTTACAGGGCGAGTCATTCCATTATTCGGAAGCGGCGCGTGGGAGATTGACTAAGGCCTGATCACATCTATCTGTGGACGTGATGTTCACAGCAACGTGGGAGGACAGACCGAGAGAATGAAAGCTGTTGTATGCCACAACCATGGTCATAGAGTGTAGCACGAGTCTCGAATATCACGAATATTCGTGCCAAACCATTCACGAATTGCGAATATTCGTATTTGTGAATTGAGGTGGCAGTGTTATTCGTGCGAATGTGAATATCAGGTTTTGGAGAAGTTGATATTCGCGAATATTCGTCGGGTAATCCTAGGTTAATCACCGTAGAATAGAGAAACCTCGGATCAGAGAGAACCAACCATATCTTGGCAGATTCCCGAGTAATCTGTTTGTTTCAATAATGTCCATCTGTCAATCTGTCAAAATTGGAAGTATACGATCATCGATGCTAAAGCTGGAAGTAACGGATCGTGAAGTGAGCTACTGTCTTCTTTCCATGCTGCAGCTGGCTTCCATCCAAAGGACCTGATTATCTTCGGGGTTTCTGAATGCTGACTATGATTAGCAGCTGATCTTCCTCAGAGTTTCCGAACACTTGAATCTCAGAAGCGCACCCCCAGGTTTCACAGTGCCCGGCTTACAGTGGCGGCCAAAAAGTATGGCCGCGGGAAAATTCGACTCGTTCAGCGCCTTTCCGACCTCAAATCGCTTGGGCCTTTTCAGTACGATTTGTAGGTTAGGTAGTGTAGAACTCACTCACAACAAATTTGGGCCGGCCGGCTGCATGATCGTTGATGGACATCAACATAGTGCTATTCCAGCCATCTCCCAGCTACTCGTTGCAAATTGAAATCCCTAGCCCCGCTACTAAAGAAATATGTCCCACAAGTAATACTAATCGAAAGACGTCGTCCTAAGTGATTTTCTGACCAAAAATCACCACTTGAATGTGTCTCCTTCCTGTGAAAATTGTGCATAAGCTCCAGAGGGCATTTCCTTTGAAACTGCCCCACACCTCCCGGTTTGTCATCGAAAACGAGGTTTTACCCGTCGGCTTTGACCGTTAAGAGTTACTTAGGTCGATTTGGCCTATCAAAGTACATACCCTCCCAAATTCCCACGGCAAGCGCACCATTATTACATGCTCCGTGAATTAATCTTCAACTCCCCCAAAAAGCTAACAATTCTTCCACTGTTCCCCGATTTCCCCGACGCCCTTGGTAGATGTCAGCCTGCCGCCTTGATATGGTCTTCGAATACATGATGACCACGTCCCTGAATTATTTCACCTTAATCCACTCAATACTGCATACAATATCCATGCTTTTGTGGCGGAAGTGCACCCAAACTCCTGGTCACGTGGGGGCGTCGGGCGGTTTTGATGGGAAAAATGGTCCCTCCTCCTCGTTCTAAAACAAAATCGCTGACTCCTTTTCGATAACATCACCCTTTCAAAACTCCCTCGACCGGCTCGGACTCCCTACGCATTCACCTGTTCTCCCTGCAGGGACTTGTCGTCCATGCCGTTGACAACGCCTTAAATTCCCCTGACCTTTTTGCACTCTAAATCCCTGATCTCTCGCCCGCTCCCTCCGCTTCCACACGTAAACCCCCTAACCCCTCCTTTGAACTCCCTCGAACTCCCGTCGCATCTGCCGGCCATTCCCTGCACCTTCACAGGTAAACTCCCTATTAACTCCTCCCTTGAAACTCCCTTGAACTCCCTGTGGCTCTGCCTGCTTCTCCGCCCACTCCTCCACCCTCCCACGCAAACTCCCTTTCCTCCCAGCCATTCCACGCCATCGACCTCTATCCTGCTCGCCGCGGCGATCTGTGCCGCCCGGCCCGCCCAATGCCACGTTGTTGCTTGCTCCCTCCCACTATCAGACATCTCCCCACTGGGGTTTTTGTCCCCGCATGTTCCCCTCTATGCTGCGCTGACATCAAGACGCTCGACGACAATCCTTCTGCCTGTCTCGCCCGTTGCCACTGCTGACAGTCTCCGATTTGGCCCCGGTACCTCCCCTCTCGTCCCCCACGTCCCTGCTGTCAGCCACCCAACGCTATCGACACCCGCAGCTGCTGTTAACCCCGCCGCCGCCCAGCCGCCCCCTTGCCTGTTGCGCCCAACGGCGCCCGTCCCTTTTGCCTGCGAACCCCGCACCCCCGACGCGCTCCTTTCCCTCTCTAACACTCACTTGAATCGCCAAGAACCCCTGCGGCGAGTGGAAATGGTGGATTGGCATGAAATGGTATGGATTGTTACGATACATACCTACATCTTAACCACGCTCCCCATGCCGTTTCCGCCCCTTCCCCAATCCTTCCCACCTTCTTCGACCAGACCATGGCTGAGTGATATATCACGCCGCTCTGATCAGAAACGGGCCATGATACATCATACGCTCTCTCCGAGAAGTATGCATGATGTATTACCCTAGAGCTCAACCCGGTTTGGGTAGCAGCCCAGCCACGTAGTACTATACCTCTGCTCATTGTCGTCCTCGACGTTGACGCTGTGGGGACGGTTTGATGGCGGGCTGACTAAACATCCAAATTTGGACGTGCCGATTAGATTAGATGTACCATAACCATACTGGGCATAGAATACATGTATGGATCGCGCTACCTGGAAACATCACGCTCGCCTTCCGAACCTTCGCCACCTGAGTCAGAGTCGTCCTCCTCAGCTGCATGACCGCCTATGTCCGTGCCCGTCGCACCCTCATGCGCATCCTCATCGTCCCTGTCATTCTCACTCTCGTCCTCATCCCCTGACCCCTCCCGCTGCTGCTGCCCCGTGTCATCCTCCTCCTCCTGCCGCTCCTCCTCCTCCACCGCCGCCCGCTCTGCCTCCGCCTCTGCCGCCTCCTCCTCCATGGCCGCCAGCTGTGCTCTCGCTGCCTGGAGCAGCGTAGAAATTGTCCCGCACTTCTTCTCGAATCGCATCGCGATCCGCTGGAGCATCTGGGCCTGCCTGGTCGAGTACGCATCGTGACCCTCCCGTTGCGCGGCGTCGCCCAGTATATCCGGCCGCCCCGCCCCATCGACGTCGACCTTCTGGGACTCCCACCAGCTTGCCCGCCAGTATAGGTATACGGGTGTTCGTCGGATTTCTTCCTCCAGGAGATCGACCTCCTCCGTGTTTCGAAGGCCCAGGGCGCGAGTCTTTGCCCATTCGATGCGGAGCGCTGTATGCAGGTCAGTATAGAACTCGATGACAGGGTGGGAATCGCAACATCGTACCTTCATTCATTGCGAGGTTCCGATCCGCGTTTGCAGCCGACCCATCCACGAGCCAAATCCACGAGATGCCCCTTCCCTCCTCCAACTTTCGCTTCTTCTTGGTGGGCGCGGACTCCTTGAGCTTTCCCTTGCCCCCGGGCTTGCGGAATGTGCTCTCGGGCATCTGGTGCACGTCCTCCGAGCGCAGAACCTGCAGGACCCTCGACCACTTCGATTCGCCCAGTCGGGGTCCCAGGACCTCCAACGCTTTGCGAGCTGCATGGTACGTCACTGTCGCTCGCGAGAGCTGCTCGTCGATCTCCTTGATCCTGGTGTCCGAGCGCGTGGTGTCCCGCACTCCTCGAACCTCCTTGTCGCGATATTTGTACTCGTGGGTGCGAACCAGCAGCTGGTGACGAAGCTCGTGAAGGGGCCTGACCCTCGCGCAGCCGGAACTCAAACTTCTGGAGCTCCTCCAGACACGGAACGTCTGCTGTGAGCGCCGACGGTAGCAGAAGCGCCATGTCCTGGACAAGCTCCCCTGCCACGGGGTTCAGTCCGCTCGCCTCTGCGCGAGCTTCCGCCGCCGCCTTCCTCTGCACCCCACCTCCGGCATGAAGGACGTCTGGATGTCCATCCAGGCCAAAATTTCCGACGTGTCTTGCTGCAGCGCTCAAGCATGATCCGCTTCTGCTGGATCGTCGGATGGAGCCCGGTCGCCGCCTAGTCGAACTTGAGTCCGCGCCTGCACCGATTATCAGCCATCCGTTGACAATCCCCAAGCTAGGAAGGAAACTCACTGTGTAGCCTCCAGCTCGACGCCCTGTGCCAGCATGTCCGAGCTGGGTGTGCTCCCCCGTACTACGCCCCCTCCCTCCTTCGCCAGGTCGTACCGGACCGACTCGATGCTGAATTTCTACGTCGTCCTCTCGAACGGATTCGGCATCAGCGGGTCTGCTTCCCATGCCACGGCCATCGACCTCCATGCGACCAGCGTTCGGACTGGAAGCGTCTGCTCCTGCTGCCGTGTGATGCGTCGAGTATCAACCATCGCGGGGATGTAATCCGAAACTCGGTCAAACATATGCACGGCTATTGAATCGGTCAGTGTCGGCACCAGGATTTCGTAGTAGAACGTACCCATCGCCAGTATTTTCTTCCAATTCCAATCATTGAAGTGGTCGTCCAGGACCTCCCCCGAAGGTGCGGGCCCATTCCCGGGTGCTGATCGCCAGTCGATTGATGTTTGACCAACCGCGCTCCGGAGCCTCGCCGTCCGTCTGCCCGACGTAGCGAGTCAGCAAGAAGGAAAATTTGATGTTGCAGGATTCGATGTGCGCAGGCAGGTGGAATTTGGGTACGAGGAAGACGAAGAACCGCGTCCCGTTCTTGATCTGCATATCATTGGGTAGATCTGCATACGGTCCCAGATGTTCTTGTGCCATACCAGGCAATTCGTATGACACGAAGAACATCTGGAGCTCCGAGTCCTTGAGGCCCATAAAAAACATATAGTCCATGTTCAGATATCTACGGCGCGAGCATCAGTAAGAGAAATCAGGTCATATAATGCTGAACGCACCGCTCCCCTTGCTGCAGATCAGACAGCTTGAGGACGTTTCATATTGTGCTGCGCACAATCCACCGTCCCCATCCCCGATGAGGCTGTTCCGCGAACCTCTTTATCGGGGCTATTCACGGCATCATGCGCGACACAAGTACTTTTCTATCAGTCGAGTTAGTAAGCTAATATTCCCAAGGGACTGTTTCGCATACCGGCTGCGGCTGCGCCCAATTCTTCTCAAGGTGCTGCATGTATGCATTCACCTCGCCGAAAAAAGCCAAGCCGTTCCCCAAATCTGGGTCCTTTGTCTCGCTCGAAACGTCCTTCCGTTGCATGCGAAAGTTGGCGTCCAGGGCAAGAAACAGGGCGTACAGAAATCTAAACGTTTCGTCAGCCCCATCTTCTCCCTGAATAAAGCTGCTTACTGTTTCTCCGGATCGACGTCCTTCCATTCCGGAGGCAGGTTCTTTCCGGGATGCGGGCATGCCGGGCACTCCAACACGCAGCCCCCGTGCTTCGTTTGGGTGATACCATCCATTTCATGCCCACGACCCGCCCGTTTGAGCATCAATAGGTTGCGCCAGATTCGGGTCATATTTATGAACTCCTGATAACGTGTCTGTGTTACTCGTGTGAGTCAAGGCGGCCACACGAAAATCAAACACGTACTGGAGGAGGCTCGCCCGTATTGTTGGTGAGTCGTACGAGACTGTTATAAAACTCACTCATGGAGCATTTGGACGCGAGGGATAGAAGATGATACTGGCGCAGGACATTGAAGGTTGCCGCCGTCCTGGGCAGCTTGCCCGTTGACGGCAGCCACTTAATTCGCAGCAGCTGCAGCGCGAAGCTCGGCCCCTTCCCGCAATCGCAGTACCAGACGTCACATCGTGGAGGCCGTTGCTGTCGATCACGACAAACTTTTTGCCCGGCGCACGCTTAGGGTGGGGACAGACACGATGCGGATGAAGTTCGCGGCCGAGATGAAACTGCAGGCCCAGCTGTTTGAGTGAGACGTCTTCGAAGCATTTATCCGCCCAGCTCCACTTCTTAGAAGGCATAATCAGTTCTCTGCCAACGAATATGGTAAAAAATACGCACCTCCAATCGATGCAGTGGATTTCGCTCATGATCCCTCACGACACACTCCCTTGAGAACCCCTCGCATCCGTGACAGTCTTTGCAGCGTAGCTCCGCGACGCCGCGATTGCAGCTGGGGTGGCCGCATACACACTTTGGGTGCTGAGCATGATCGCCCCGGCCCTCGAGGCGAAGCAGCTCATTGAGCCACAGCCATCGGTCTCGCTCCTTCCACTTCTTTATGGGCTCGTACTAGACTGGTGGTTAGCTTTTTTCCACCTTTGAATGTAAGTAACACGTACTGGTTCCCGCTTGCGCGCTGGCTGCTTGTCGGTCTCATCCGCGGAGGAGTGCGCTTCATCATCGTCCTCCTCATCTTCCGACTGAGGTGGGATCTCCTCCACAGGAAAGCTCCAATCGTTGTCCATAAAGTCGTATATCCAGGTGCCTTCAGATGCGGCGCCTCGGGCAGGGGGAAAGATCACTGCAGTCTTCGATGGTGAGGCGGGTGCGGTAGCATTGACGAGGGTGGCGACATAGACGCTGCGCCCCTCTGCGTCTCGGGTCATGCTTTCGTAGTAGTATTCGACTTCGTCATTATCAAAGGCGTTGTTGGAGTCGTTGGAATCAGAGTCGTTGGAGCTGGACTCCGAGCCGGGGTCGAATGTCACATTGTATGCGGAAGCTTTGCGCTTAGGAGGCATCGAGTAGGAGCGTGTTGCGAATAAATAAATAAATATAGGAAGAAAAAGAGGAGGAGGCAAGGCGGTTTGTTGATTGATCAGTATTTGATCATCATTTCCCTTTTCGGACACTCCTTGATTCAAATCTTCCAGTGCACGTTCTTTTGGCAACGAATTTATTTTTGTTTTTAAAAAGAAAAAATGCTACATCGGCGAATGGAGCCAGGCGGTCAGGACACGGACGAGCAGTGGCTAAGATAAGAGAATAAGCTATGAGGACCCCGTCGTGACAGAAGACTCCTCGTCTGTCTCGTCATCAGATGGGATTGTCCACACCTCCCTCCACCCGTCCACCCCCTGCTCCCATGCGCTGCTGAGGTTTTGCGTCCGCGCCGCCCGCTCTTCCTGGATCCACACCTGCCTCGCTCGGGCTACAGGTGACACTGCCGCTGCCACAGGAACACCCTCGACAAAACAGACCCCTTCGGTGAGCGATGGGGTGCTCGCCAAGGAGGGCCTCACCCCGGAAGCCTGCAGCCGATGATAATGGTCTCGGGCGGAGGCGTAGTCATCGAAGACCACCCCGCCTTCGCCGTTCTTGGCGACGACCACGGCATATGCCATCTTGCCTGAGATGTGGCTGGAACTGCGCGGCATCGGTGCCGCGTGGACCTCGGATGTTGAGGTGATAATCGGGCGAGGGTCTGCAGTGGGTCTCCCCTTGTGTCGGTGCGATCTTCCCGATGCCGGCGATGGGGCACATTTGGAGGAGGACTCAAGCAAAGTGGGGGCAGTGGGTCGCGGCGAGGGTGGGGGAGTCACAGGGATCGTCGGGGGGGTAGGCTGCCTGGGCGTTGTCGAAGATACTGTGTGTGCATCCCCTTTAGATGGGTGCTCGTGCTCGCCGCGAGCACAGCTAGCAAACCATGCCGCCCCCAAAGTGGACCAAGATTTGTAGCCCTTGAGGGTGGCATTCGAGACGTCGCTGTACTGGGCACTGGCGCTAGGCCTGTAGAATCCTGCGTTATTCCTTGAATGAAACAGCTTTTTAGTCGCGCTTACCACGAAACGTAGGCACCCGGGAAACGAACTTGTCGTCCAGTGACTAGGTAAAGTTTTTGTCCTTCCAGAGGACGGCGCAGCTGACCCGGATCCCCATAGAATGGCACAGCGCAATAGATGGGGGGACTAGAGGCGAGCAGCATGAAGAGAGAAGAGAGAGCGCCAGGCGCTTGGCGTAGGATCCATAGGACCGATGATCAATCAAGATGATCAATCGGACATCAACTTCACCATGTCCACGACGATGTCCGGTCGTACCTTTGCCCCGTCTTCCTATAGCAATCCTGTTGCAGACCTCCAAAGCGGGGAACCACTCGATCCTTTGTTCTATTTTTTTCTCGCGTGAGTCTCCATCTTTTGCTTTATTCCATTCACTAAATTTAACAGAGTTCACCCAAACAACGACGCGTCCAACACCGGTGCCGATTCCCAGGTTAACAACGAACCTGAAGAGCAAAAATCCCGGACCTTGTCCCTGCCGATGGCAATATTTTACAGTCGTGCTCCCACACTGCCGTTCGCGTAATCGCCAAACTTTAGCTATATGTCCACGTATAGCGCATCCAATCCAATTTTTTCCCTACTCTCTCTACCTCCTGAACTGCGCTTGTCTTTCGCGTTTCAATGCCGCCGCTTTCTCGCGACCAGCAGCCCGCAACTCCAACAATTTCTGTACACGTGCTGCTATCTCTGCCGGGGTAACCAAGTCCGGGGCCGATTCTGCTTCGGATAGCACCGCTGGTGCGTTGCGCTGAAGCCATTCTCTGGCTGCCTTGCTGATTGGGCCTTGGGGCCCTAGCGTCAAAACCTCTGCATGATCATCAACAAAGGGCCTCAACAACACACAAGTATTCGCACATACCCTGTTTCAGCTCGAATTCCTCCGCATCTATTCTCTGGCGCTCCGCCAATTCCTCCGCGTATAGCTTCTGGCTCCCCTCCAATTTCACTGTGTTTTCTGACATTTGGGGCTTTCGGAAGACAAACAAGGTGCATAATTTATTTATCCTTTATGTAGATCTACCCATCAAGCACGCGCATTTCCGACCCCGAATATGGTAGCGACAACCGACAAAGGCACATGGTGTACACCGCTCCGTGCCTAGCCCAGATCAGCTCCAAAAATATTACAAAAAATTACAAAGCTGAATACCAAAAACAGAGGACGCACTTCCGTTCTTTCTCTTCGACCGACTCGGGCACAACGCAAATGGTCCGCTCAACGTCCTCTGCTTTATTCATGGGGAGAGAATGAATACGATGAAATTGAAATTTGTTTCAATATTTAAACAGGTGATGATCAACTCTGGGCTAATATAACCGGATAATTATACTGGCAACCGACATCATAGCACCATGTGTATCGCGATCCATGCCTATAGGAAGTAAGTGCTACTGCCTATCCAGCCTCAAAAGAAAAGAAAAAACTCACTCGCAGAGAAAATAGTTCCTCGGGTCGAAATAAAATCTGAGAATGGCACCCCGGCGACGCCTATGCGCCTCGGTGTTTCTGAAGGTCTCGAAGTCGATCTCCATATCACGTATGAGCGCCGTGACAAGACGGTTACGACGCATGGCGCTAAACTCTGCCTCTTGCGGCGATCTAGTAAACTTATTAACCGAAGTCCGATAGGCCTCAAAGAAATTCACTTACCCTCGCTCAGCAGCGGGTAAAAATGTTTGGAATGGCATTGGTAGCATGCGTGCTGTTGGAGGGATGTGGGAGGGATGTCTGGAGAGAACGACTCCAGATTCAAGCGCAGATTTAAGGTAAATGATGATCACAGACAGCGTGTGCTCCCATCTGATTGTCGATCTCGGGTAATCACTCCCGTTCCGTGCGAAGCGACTCCCACCCGCGCTAGCCCGTGCTCCACATCCCCGCCGCCCATCCCCTTCGATGCCGTAACAAACACTCATCGGCAGTACACACACACGCCAGCCTGCTCAGCGGCTTTGTGCATTCTCGCTTCCCGCTTTGAATTCCCATCGAGGCAAATTAATCTATCTGAGCAGGGAGATGTATCTCAATGGAGGAGACAAACAATTCGGACTGGGCTTTTGGGGCCTCGGGTTTCATGGTGGTTACAAGTAAGTGTCAGATGATTTCAGACGATTGCTTGATATTTGATCTGCCCATCATTCTGACTGTTCTCCACCGACCACCATGGACGCCTCGTATCGTGTAATACTTCATCTCCCCCCTCCTCTGCTATAATAACTAACTTTCCCTTGGTAGGATCTCGTCCTGGAATCCATCCGTCAGCTGGAATACGGCCCCCGTCACGGTGTCGTACTGGATCGAGTCAAGTGCGCTGAATGCCCGGAAGAAAATCCCGTATACCAGTGCCTTCATTGTTTCGCACCACGATTTATGTGCCGAGACTGTATGATCCACCGGCACCTTCATGTCCCGCTACATCGTATTGAGGTGCGTCGCCGGCCATATTAGTCTAGCGATGTTCTTACCTACGCAGTTCTGGACAGGATCGAAACTCGTCGGCATGAACCTCAACGCGCTTGGTATGCGCATTCAGTTGGGACATCCCGTGGGCGAACCATGTTTATTTCCACTTCGCACCGTCGATTTCCTCATCCTCAACTCGCACGGGATGCACGAGGTGTCCTTGGATTTTTGCGGCTGCCCCGAGGCGCTCTCTCGAGGGGCTCAACTGCACCAAGCTAATATGCTTCCAATACCCGAGAGGTCCCCAACCCGTGCAGTCGCGTATGAGGTCGCACACCTCCAGGATGCATGGACTTCGCCCATCTCCATGCGAGTCCGCTCGACGACCAGCCGCAGGTAGTTTTTTGTATTTACCGCATCAATGTGCATATGTACGTTGGATGAGTATAAATTCAGACACCCAGTTTTTGGTCGGAACAAATTCTAAGTCGTAATTTGATCGAGTATGCGTGCCATCCCATCATATATCGTTGTTTTACAAGTTTACAGATTTTATTCGGAACAAATTCTAAGTCGTATTCACGGTCAATGCATCGATTAAGTGGTACTGGTCATCAGACATCAAAGGAAGCGGCGTGATCTGCCTGCAGCTCATCCACCTTCGAAAATAAACCTAACCCCCATCCAGGCCGTTCCCCTCGCTCGCCATCCAGCTTCATTTTGAGCTCTCGGCCACCCGGCTGGGCCAGGAGCTCCTCCGCCGTCTTGAACCCATACTTCACGTATCGGAAAAGGCCGCCGGCCGCATATTGCGTGATAGAGCATCGCGTCTCGCCGGCAGCAAGGGGTGTGTTGCCGTAGTGCTGCCGGAAGTTCGAGCCGGCTCAAGTTGATTTGGAGCTCGCCTCTAGGCCTTGCCTAATTGGGCAGCTTAAGCGACTGATGCATCAACTTGACTTGAGCTGCCTCAAGCTCGATGCGCTTCCCTGTCCAAACTTGGACAGCGCTTCCATATCCGCCCTCCTCCCGCCCTCCTCCCGCCGTCCTTCGTATTTAGCCCTCTAGACTGGCCTCTGCAGGCATCTTGGACCCAAATTGAACATGAAACCGTGCCTGGAAACTATGGAGTGATTGGCGCATTACGCGCTCCCGCTTAACACTCCAAGACGCGTACACTAACGTCCACAGACGCGACTGTTTGTTGACGCGCCAAATGTATAAATAGCGGAGCACCATCAGTGTGCCGTTAGTCTACCAGGTGCCCCCGCCGCGATGTCCGGCCACTGTTCCTGCCCTGATCCGCACGCTTGTGTCTGTCAACCTCCCAGCACCCCGGGTCAGCCGACGGGGCCATTTGTTTACAATCCCTACTCCTACTACTCCCACTACCCGCAACCCGTCCACATTAACTCGTCTACACCGCTTCCATTGCAATGGCCTGATCAATTCGGAACTCCCCACGGCCACACTTGGGTCCCGCCGCACAATATTCCCCAGGCGCACGTCCCCTTTCCCTCTGCACAGTACCCCGCATATCCGACTGCAGACGCGTCCGGCCCCTTTCGTTTTGTTCTCGGTGACACGGGAAATACAGTACCTCCCCCACAAACACCTGCTGCTCCACAAAAGCGGAGGCGTGCACCCAATGCGCAAGCAGCACGTAAACGTGCACATAACGACGCCGCTCCTCCACGTTCCACCGCTCCTGCACGCTCTACTTCGACTCTTCCTTCTCCCGCGATTCCTGGGGTTGGCCCGACAACTGCGCCAAACACACCAAACACGGACTCATCATCGACACCCGTTTCCCGTGAGCCCTCGGGCGACTTCTCATCCCTTTTGACCATGCAAAGAAGAGCACCGCCGAGGCGTCCGATGTCTGGTACTTCCTTCGTGGGCTCCGTTCTGCTGAGCGCCCGCAAACGCTCCCCGAGCGGGAAACATTATCCGAGAAGCGCCCGGACCCGAAGGTGTTTTCCCACTTGGCGTGTCGACTTTGCCCGTGAGTACAATGCTTTTAACCAATTCATGTCAATTGTTAATGAATAATTTTCTGTTCAGTGCCGATTCCGACGACACCTGGCGTGTATGGCAAAACAGCCACGGCCAAACGATGACCATCAGAAAGCACTTACAGAAGGAGCACGGTCGCTATTGGAGGGAGATGGTCGTTCTCAGAAAGCTCAAGGGCTATGAGACCGTCGGACGCACAAAGGTATCTTCTGGGGGAGCGGAGCGGGAGCCTTTCTCGCTCCCAGGATTTTATGAGCGGCTCACTCGGTGGATTGCAGTGGATGATCAGGTGTGTTATTTGCTGTTGCAGTGCTCACAGAGACTAATTATCCCAAGTCCCTTGACGTCGTCGACTGCCCGGAGCTCCGGGAACTGCTGTTATTCATCGGCACTGAACTCGAGGACCGAGATATCCCGCACCGGACGAAACTCTCTCAGATGATCTCCGAGAGATTCAAGCACGAATGGAGACGGATGGTGGAAGAAATTGCGGTACGGATTCACGCCATATATTTTAGAGTAGCTCAATCTCATTGGATCTTTCACAGAATTCCGTGGGTCGAGTTTCGGCCACGGATGATATCTGGAGTAGTCAGAGTCTCGACTCGTACATGGCCATGTCCCTGCACTACATGGCCAAAGATGCGAAAGGGAACCTTGTGTTGAAGACCCAGCTCGTCGCATTTCGCCACCTAGAAGGGAGTCATACCGGCGAGAATGTGGGGAAAGTATTTGTCCAGGTTCTCAAGGATATTGGCTGTCTTCACAAGGTGCGCACTTTTGCGCAATATTTGTTACTCTCTGACCTTGCCAAGATGTCGATGATTACCTGCGACAATGCGGGCAATAATAACACGAAAATGATCGAGATTCAGTACGAGCTTACCGCCTTGAACATTCCCTTCAGCGCTGAGGGGAACCGGATTCGGCGAGTTCCTGTTTCAGTCCGCCGTTCAAGTTTGTTCATTATATCCACAGGTGCTTTCCCCACGTCATAAATATCGCCGTCCAAACTGCACTCAAAGTCTTATCGGCTCTTCCCGAATTCGTTCCCGGTGAGACACCTGAGGATCCGGAAATTACTGCAGAGCTAGCAGCAGATCCCGAATACTGGCAAGTCCTGCAGAACGATGTCGTTGGGCTCGCGCGTTCAATTGTGACTGCCTGTCGAGCCTCCGGACAGCGTCGCGCCGATTTTGAAGAGACCATCGAGAAGGGTAACGAGAATGGGGGCTGGGGGGAGCCACCAGAGCTGCTGCGCGTTGTCGGCCTACTCAAGGATGTCGACACGCGGTGGTCCTCTATATTTTTAATGATTGATCGAGTGCTCGAGCTATACCAGGTAATTGTTCTGCGTCTAGGCGTCGAATTGTACTGAATTTTAACCTAGGCAATCGACGCACTCCTCGCCTGGATAAGTATAGCGAGCTTTCGTACCTTTTGCTAACAGATCTCGAGCTGCAGGTGCTACGGGATGTCCGGCAATTTTTGCAAGTCCCGCATGTCGTTCAAGAGCTGGTCTCCGCAGAGAAAACGCCGACGCTCTGCATTGTCCTTCTCTATGAGAGGCTGATCATCATGCTTCGCGATCTGAAGCGTCAACTCCCCAAACTCGGCCACGCCATCTCCGCAGCAATCCGTAAGCTCGAAGAATATCTTGCTTTGTCTCGCTGTGCTCCAATCTATGCATTAGCCATGGGTCAGTAGAAGCTATCTTCCTTTTGAATCGTTCGTGCTCATCTCCTTTGCTAGTCCTTCATCCGACAATCAAATTTAAGTGGATAGAGGACCATTGGTCTGCCGAGGATTATCAACAAGCTCGCGCCTCTGTTCGTGCATCCGTGAGTTCTTGACCATTCTAAATGCTCTTTGCTCACAACACTCAGATGCTGGAATATCAACGCGACATTCGCCTGCAGGGGACCGCGTCAGGCTCCGCTGTGCCACAGAATACTTCTCGGCGCCCAGTTAATTCCTCCACCAACGCGGCACGTGCCCAGCGGTCTGGAATGGCCAGACTGAGCTCTCTCGCTCGCTCTATCTCGGGTGTATCCCCACACAATACCAACGCACCACCGCAGTCTACCCCCACATCTCAGTCTGAGTGTGATGCTGAAGAGCAACGACTTAGATTGGAGGACGAGCACATCGTGGATGAAGAGTTGAGGAAGTACGAAGCTGAGCCCATTCTTGATGACGATAGCGACGAGCTTGAAGACTTCGACCTCGTTCGTTATTGGCAGGTTCGTCTTTTCTTGTGATCTCCGGGGTACTCCTCAACTAAATTATCCTCAAGTCGAAGCAGTTTGTGTACCGATTGCTGTACCGGACAGCACTCGATGTTCTGCCGGTTCAGGCCTCTGCCGTGCCCTGCGAGCGTGTATTCTCATCGAGCAAGGAAACTGACAGCTTGCGCCGCTCGTCTCTCTCTCCTGTGACGATGGAGATTCTACAACTCCTCAAATTCATGTTCCGCGGGGACCGGTTGACCTTTACAGAAGGTTTAGTGTGTACGGAGGAGGAGTTATCGGTCATTGATATACCCTCTACCGTCGTTGAGGAGCTCTTTTCAGGCGGAAAAATCTCCGAGCTCATGGCTTTAATAGACTCGTCTTACGAGGGGTGGGGACGATCTGTTTCGTTTGAACAGTAGTCGTAATTTTAATCAAGTATACTTTAGCAGCAGCAGTTTAATTGATGTCGCAGATATTTCTGCATACTTAAACCATTTGAGGCTGTTCCTGGCCTAGGGCTCTCTATTCCACAGAACGAAATGCGGGGCGCGCGCGAACGGCATGTTTGATCCGTGTAACCAAATATGGAAAATGTGGTGTGATCGCCTTGAGCGGGCTCAAGCTGATCACGCCTCAAGCTCGTCTGAGTTTGAAACTTACCGAGCTTAAGGTCAGCTCAACTCAACTTCCGGCAGCACTACCTGTAACGGATATGCCGACGTTCGGCATCTCGGCTGCATCCGAGTTTAACTTTAGAACAAGGTCGCCGCTGCGGACCTTGTTGTCATCATTCATAAGTACAATGTAGCGTAGCTTTTTAGTTATATTTACAAGGACAGCAGAATAGTATTTAGGTAGACAGTCGGTAGGTAGTTCCTTAGTTTTCTGGAATCCAACACTTCACCCACTCAGCTTGTGTTTGATCTACTTGGTTTCTAGACGGCTCGCGCGGGGTCCCTACCCTCTGAATTATTGGGACCTCACATATCCTAACACTTACCGAGTGGGTGAAACAAGTAGGACTGGTCTTCCTTTCTCCCACTTTTATCTCTTCCCCAGGGGCAGCCATGGCCGATGTGCAAGCACACACCGCCCGCCTAATCGCGCTTTTTGTGAGCTGCGTCCTGTACGGTCCGTGTGCCCCGGTTTATTTTCGCCTTCGATTCGCACGCCCCTCCAGGAATGCTGTTGACCACTTTCGTTCCTTGCATTCGTTCTTGACTCTTTTCTGCGAGCCGGAAATTCCAGTTTAAACCGCACCACGAGATCAAATTCCCCATTGTCGTCGCGACTACCCTTATGTTTCTCGTCTCGACCTTCAGTGCCGTTCTTTCCATGCAGGATGTCATCGACGCCTTCATTGACTACCAAGGCCCCGGGGGCGCCCTCGATTTTTACCACATTACCAACCATGGGTGGAAACACTGGATGCCAGCGGTGGATGACACGATCCAGGTCATCCTCGGGGATGCGCTTCTCGTAAGCCCAACCGCTTTCATGTATAATTTGCGCCCTTCACCGTTCCCCAGATTTATCGCTGCTATGTAATATACGAAAGGAACTGGCGTGCAATCGCGCTTCCTGCTGTGAGCTGGATGGCAATGACCGGTATGTCGACCCCATCTAAAATCTATGTGTGCCCGACCGGTGATCGTCCCTCAGGACTCTCGCTCACTGCCTCATACCACGAAGCAAACCTGCACGGCGCACAGCGGCTGAACGATGCCACCATGATCCCCATCCTCTCCGTGACCCTCTTGTTGACCCTCACGACGAGCATCACAACGACGTGCAGGTGCCTTATACTACCGCGTCTATATTCACTCCAACTCGATCTTGCCTCCAGACCTGATTGTCCGGCGGCTATTTACGGTGGACGCCAATCTACGTGGGGCGATCCAGCCGCATTTCCTGACACGAGTTGGCATGATCTTCTTCGAAACCGGATGATTTACACCCTCGCGGTCATTGCGTCGCTGGGTGTGTACCTCTCAGGCAGCAACCTGGAGTTCGTTGCGTCTCTCGCGGTACGTCCTTCTCGCCCCGTTCTATCAACCGTTTCCTCACGCCATCTTAGATCATCCACATTATCGTAAGGGCACTCCGTATCTTGATTCTAGAAAATTGCTCACCCGGTTACACGGTTAAAATAGCCGCTAACGTGTAACCTCCTCCTCATTCGCGTCGAGGGAATCGATCGGCCTGCCAAGGGGATCCACATGACTTCGCCGAGCCTGCGCGGGGAAACAAAATTCAACCCGCAGGCGGCCGAGGAAGTTTAGCCCGCATGAGGTACCAGAGACGGCTGGTATGGGTCTGGTAAAAGTGACGCGACAGGCGCGCACTGACGCGCCGCCTCTAGCTCATCATCTAATGTCCCCTCGCCTTCGAATTGATACCGGGTGATGTTTTAGACGCTAAATGCATCGGATAGGATCTTGAAATCCAACCCTCAAATGCTCCAACCCGAGGTTCAGTCATGGCTAGTCTTCAGTGGAATTCCGAATTTCTCCCCGGTGCGTGGCCGAAAATTTATAGATTCAAGTCATTTATGGTCCAATGCATTTATTCCCCAACTTATCCAGTGCCCGAATATGATTGGGAACTTGTCGAACATATATGAGGAACAACCATGCTGGTCGGGGATTCAAGTTGGCTTTGTGCAGTTCTACTAGCAAACACTGCCAATCATTCTCAAATGTAAGTATTCAAAAGCTAGCTGACGGACCAGGAATGATCTCACCAGCCGAGGTGTACTCTGCTCACTAACCTCACGGCTAAGAATGTGCGAGTCTGCGAGATCACTTCTGCATTGATACACCCCATCTTCTCTTGCTCTGAGACATACATGGCATATTCATTGGATTGCTGGAGACCTTGCTCTGCAGTAAATAACTACAGGTAAAATGAGGTGAGCAGCTTGCAGCACATTGGATGAGTGCAGCATCAGTGCGGACTGGCGCGCCGGTGGCTGTGTCGTTGACGCGCATCGGCGCGCCACCTGCAATATGTTACTCTATGCCCCCCCGGCCTGGAACTCATGGCAGGAGATGTTCAAAACACTAAATGTACCTTCCAGAGCTCATAAATCATGCCCTCAAGAACTTCCCCTGGCGGTTCAAGTCTTCGGTGGAATTTCCAACTTTCTCCCCGGTGCTATCACCGAAACTTCATGAAAGGGATACAGATGCAAGAAAACCTGTGAAGAGTCCGTTGTAATCCCTAAACTTCGCCGATTCCTCCGATATCACTGTTAACAAGCTCAGATGCGACAAATCAAACTGGTCGGGCACTGTAAGGGTTTACCCATAAATGAACCTCTCCCTCCGTCATGTAAAATGAATATACTGTTGGAATTGTCACCGATGCGGGTTGGAGGTGACACACCAGCCCGGGCAGAGCCACTTGAGCGTGACGCGACCGCGGAGGGCACGACACAGAGGGTACGCGTCATGGACAAGGACGACACGTATCAGAGACGTGTCCGTGAGGCACGTTGCATGCATAGCCATGGTCCAGTACCATGGAGACGCGTCAAACGCGTCTGGACGCGCTGCCACTAGGCGTTTCATGTGCCACCCATTGTTCTTGGAGTCAGGGAGTTCGGACTCCGTATTATCTGGTTTACCATTCTACGAACTACCCATTGTTCTTCTGGAGAGTATAAATACTGTGCTGTACTACAGTCAATATACCAGCTTTTTCCCCTCCCCAGTTTACAACATATACATTGCCCGTCAACGAAGAATGCGGAAAGCAGAAACAGTATATAGCTATGGCCCTCACCCCACATCAACTTTGAGTCTTCTACACAACCCAGGTGCGAGTCAATTAAGTTTTCCGATGGTCTTCGGACCTCTCTTAGGTACCACCGTTTTTCGCCTCGGTCGCGAACTGGCCTCGGCCATATTAACATCTGTATTCTCGGTTAGCGGGTCTTTGTAGTCCGGTCCACGCTGTGATGATTGACCCCAGGTTTAATACATTGCAATGCAGAATTAAAGTGACTGACCTGATTCTCTGATTCGCTCTCGTCGCGATCACCGTGATTCCAATGCGACGGTATATGTGTATATGGGCTCCAGTCATCTTGATGAGGCCCGGCATCCAGACCCCACTGCTCATTCCCGGCTCGCCCTGCTTGACAGGAGTTCTCAAATAGACGTTCTTCAAGGAAGCCCAAACATTCGCGGTCAACATCGATGAAGCGTAAAGCGGGGCGACTCGTTTGATAACCCCAGGCTATGTCGAGTATTGCAACCTGCTGGTCTGTATTGGCATATGTTGGATTCTGCTGGATTTCCTGTAGAATCTGATCTTGGTGGCGAAACGCGATTAGAATGGTATACGCATGTGCCAAGGGTACGCGTGCCATCCACTGGACCACAGAATCCTGCGCGCCTGGTACATAACTGAAGAACCAGTTTGCTACCCTAGCACAGTCGAGACTCTGCAGTTCCCCTGTGTATGGGATTCCACCACTCCGCAGCGACTCCACAGCTTTACCTTTGGCGTTCCTCTGCTCCCTGGAGAATTTTGCTGCTGGACAAGGGAGGCGTCCAATTGTTTATCCACAAGAAGTCCTTGCAAGGTATCCAAATGAGGCCGAAGGGCTTGTTCGATTTCAGCGCTATATGGTGTTTCCCGGAACTCGAACAAGATGTCTTCCTCTGCGGAGGTTTCGCAGGCAAGCTTCCACTTTCCGAGCTGCGAAAGACTGAATTAGGGATGCAGAAAGTTGCAAATTTAACGAAATACCCGAATGAGCCTCCGAGCAGCCGCATTAGCCCACAGTTCATCCCGTAAGTCAGGCTCGGGAGATTGATGGGTGGTGGATTGTCTTGATTATATTGATTTCCACGCCACCATTTCACCGTCCAACTGTGTTTATCTTTGAAGATCAACCGAACCGGGTACCAATAAGTTCCGTATCGTGCGAGAGCCCCCTTCCCTGGACTGGATGGCGCCAGATTTAGCCTAAGATATCTACAGTCCGGGTCATTTTAAACTCACAGCAGACGCTTTGACAGCGAGGCCCTTGGTGGATTATCTTCCATTTTCCTTTGCGTTTCTTAGGCCTAAAGGAAGGGAGTAAGTAATTCGTTACAAAAATATGATTTAAACACTAACTGTGCCGGATTCCCTCGAAGGAGTTCACTTGGCGGACGGCACAGGTCACACTCAAAGGGTCCCTTCGCAGAGGCGCGACCGTTGCGCTGGCATGCAATATGGGACTGAACCTTGCATACAGTGCATGCGATGCACAATTCTGGTAAAGCCACATCCTTACCCCCCGTTCTCCACACCGGCAATTGAACTCGAATGGTTCGTCTTCCTCGTGAATCTCTGGCGCCTCGAATGGCTGGTCTGTGGATGCATCTTCCGGGGATTCCATTTCAGGACCACTGTCAGCCTCGTCATCACTAACGACGATATAACGACGAGGTCGTTGGGTCTTGGGTGGCGAGTCACTTTCGTCGCTGTCAACATCCATGAATCTGACGTGTTTGGATTGGGACGGGGAGGACGGGAGGAAACGAAGTCAAGCATGTCTGTTCTCCGCGGATTATGCAGCCAGAATCTATCTTCGTTGTCCATTTGGATGGTATCTGGAATATCTAGGCCAGCGACATCGGCGACAATATATGGTGGGTCATTGGCGGAAGATTGAGAAAATTTGATCGCATGGAGGCGCGATGCAGCGGCAACCTGGGACTTCGAAAAAAGGATTGTGCCTCGGTACCACCTCGCAAACGGTAGACCACAGCATAGGTGCGCCAGCCGGATTGGGGAAGAATTTCACCCGCCAAATGAGTGCTGACCCGAGCACCAAGAATTCTAATGGCACAACCCTCGTGCTGCATGTCATCGTAGTCGTAGACATACTTGCCATCCGGAGTAAATCTCGCTTTGAAATGCCCATCGTTGGTGAATGCACGGCCGACCATGTCGTACACGACACCGCTTTCGGATTCCGCAGCTAGAGTGAGGGGACGAATGTGTTGGGGAAAATTCCATTGGGTTGGAATGTTGCCGACCCACGATGAGGGAAGCTCTAGTATCAGCATCACTGGGATACCCAGGATAAGTTGAAGAATTTTTGCCTCGCCGGCGCATGATGCTTCTCCGTCATCGTCGATGTTTCGCCAACAGGAAGTGCTGGTCTCTCCGGGTTTGTTGATGAGAATGAGTTCACGGAACCACTTTTCAACATCGCCTTTATAAACCTGATTCAATTCACGGGTGAGCGTGAAGTGGGATTTGGTGAGTGCCCGCTTAATATGGAAGTGCTTCGGGGTTTGTTCGTCTCCGGTGCAAGTGCGAAAAAGAATATAGTGGTGCTGGAAATAGGACTGGGCAAATTTGAGAGTGCCATCCCCTCGCTGGGCTAAAATGCCATCGAGCGACGCCTATGCAGAGATAATGAGAGGAATTTTCATGAATATTCAGAAGGAAGGAGACATACAAAGAGCGGATTATATGCATAAGGATCCGGGAGGAGCTTCGACTTCTTCAAAAATTTGCGGAAGCCGTCTCGTTTCGTCGCAAGTGTCTGAGGAACGACGGGGCTAACTCCACCGGATGGGTCATCTTCGATGCTCCTGCGGAATGACATGTGTTCAAAGAGCTGTGCAAGCGGTTCTGCTTTTTTGGAGATTGAGACCACGGGGCTCAAACTGGCGATGAAAACCTCGAGAAACAGTTCGGAAAACGAGCTCGAGCGATGTATCCAGATAACAGGAATTCATCTTCCAACGATAGCTCGGACTACGCTGGACAGGTGCCACGGTATGGGCCGAATCAGTGTTCTTCGTTGCGGAGCCATGCCCTCTGTGACCACGGCCAACGAGCTCGTGCGAAGTATCCGGCGGTCTGCCATCCTTCCGGCTACGACTGGATGCCCTCTTTGAGCGGGCCCGCTTGCTAAGCCCGTCCCGAGCTTTGGCGTGTTTCCAATCCTCGGCCATGCCGTATCGGATCTTGATCCCTGCTAATATATGAAATGAGTGAGTCGGTAATTATTTATAACCAAATCACATTGAAGCTCACAGGTTACCGCCGCTGCCAGGAGCGCATAATGATCTGCGAGTTTTCGCAACCCCTTCAACCCCGGGATGAGTGAATGTTTCTTTCCAATGGCCAAGTAGATCTTTTTATGTTGAGACTCCTGAGGATTCGTTGATTTCGGAATAGAATCCCACTCTTGCACGGACATCTCTCGGAAGGGTTTAAACAGCATTTTCGCGTGGCATTCCCGGGCCCACCATCGAACCCAGCCCTCGGCCTTGGGAAATTTCGTGATCAAGGCTTCGACCTGGCGCATAAATGTTGGGTCGAAGCCTAACCGTTCTGCTTCGCTGAAATCGACAACCTGTGGGAGCTCAAAACATTAGCAATGGAAGAGCAGGGAAAGTAGCCTCACATTTTTGAATGCGACATCGGTAAGCTTTTTACCCTGTTTTTCAGCGTATTGTGCCATGCTCTCAAACAGAGAAATGAAATGAAGGAAGAAGGGCTCTTGAGTGGCACCATTTGCGTAGGACATTATGCCGGGGACCCAGCAATCAAGGTCCACACAGTATGACGAACTCATCAACAACAGAGCTGTCCGTTCCATGAAATACCCGTGCGCCCCATCGGAAACTATCCCATTTACTGCGTCACGCAGAATGACATGGTTTTTGACCAGTTGGGAAACCATGAAAGGAGTTTGCATGACGATAACCCTCACGGCACCGAATTGGGAGAAAATGACAAACCCAGGGAAGTCCTTCTCGAATTGTGCGAACTCCGCGACCTCGGAGGTTGGCAAGTTCCCCCGATGTTTCACAGCACGCCTTTCCGATTTTATGCGATCCTTGTTGAAGAGAACTGAAGAAATCTCCGCCACAGATGCTTCAGGACCATGAAGTCCAGGCCGCCCGACGAGGAGAGACAGCGGGCCGACAGTAGGGTGGTCTTCAACAATGCGTGTGAACTTCTCTCGCTCACTCGCAGTCAAATGAAGAATATGAGTTGGCCGGAGGTGTTCGTGAATTCCTCCGTTGGTGTAGTGGACTCCCTCGGCGAAGGAATACAGGTAGGACACTATTCCACAGTCGACGTGAACTAGTTTGCCGCCACATCGACAGAACTCGATCAGCTGTTTCTGGATGCCTTTCATGCGAGTCTGTGGTCGCACTATGATGCTACAGACTGTGTTGGTGCAACGGATAATTCCGCGACAGCGGCGGCCTGTTCTTTTTCCATTGGGCCACTCCGCAGCGGTATCAGAACCTCGCTTGGAGCCACCCAACGGTTCACAAGCCCAGTTCACGGCGAGTTCACCAGAGGCGTGAAATTCTTGCCAGCTGAAATCCCTTTCAAAGTGTCCATCTGGCCAGCGGTCCCACTCGACGCGAATCGGAGATTGAACATTGTCATTCTTACCGGCGGATTGATTGGGGGATGAAGGTAAATTTTCTGAAGAGCCCGAAGACTCAGAGGAAATTGAGACTGCCCGGGATCCAGAGGTGGGAGGGAACGAGGCAGGAGCAGGAGCAGGAGGAGGGGGAGACATCATATGGGGCGTGGCTACAGAATCTGCTTGCTCGGTAGCACTCGGAAGAGTTACCCCCGATTGAGCTGGGACAGAACCGGATGATGGACCTAACAGTGTTGGTTCTCGCTCCGCGCTCCAAGCAGCTGATACCCAGAGCTATTATGGGCAAAGCCCCAGACAGGCGGAGGGAACTGGGAGGCTGGCAGCAGTGGAACGGGGTGAGTTGGAACGCGAAAGGCGAACCTCGGGTCAGCCTGAGTGTTGGATGGCCCTGCATGGTTAACCAATCCAGACAAAGAGGTATCCGAAATATTGGACGAAGGGTTCAGGTGAAGATTATGGACGAGAGGTGCTACCCTGTATGCTACGATGTTGCCTGAAAACACGTCAATTCAATGCAGTTCGAGTCGAAACCACATGCTACCATTCTCGTCGTAACATGGGACCATGGGACCGTGGTTACTGGCTGAAAGGACCGGCGGTGGGGGTTTCTCATCCTCTGAACGGAAGTAACGGAATATAAGCCGGACAAAATCCTATCACAAGAGTGAGGAAATCAGACACGAAAATCATTGTAAACCATTCTTATACTGAAAGACTTGCCATAACCAGGTGTGTTGTTGTACGCTCGACAGTGAAAGACTGGGACACACACGGAAACGACTGGCCAAAATGATTCGGCGTGAGGGCCAAGTGAGGGTGAAAAAAAACGCGATGTCGTGGTTTGTTTACTGTATAATTACATTCAATTCAACCGGGGTGTGATGCGTGACCCGAATTACCAGTTCGACCATTCGACCAGGGCCGAAATTTCGCGTGACAGAACCGAAATTTTCGACCACCGGAACGAAAATTTTCAAATTTACATGTTGCGAAGGAGATTTTGAGCAGTTTTGACGCCTGCGTGACAAAAATTACATTCGACCAAGGGGTGCGTGACGCGTGACGAAACATCAATATTCGCCATCGACCAGGGGGGGAGTGACGCGTGACGGTCGAATTGAATGTAATAATACAGTATTGTGCAGTACAATCCGATCAAAATATGCGCAAAGGTTGGTCGGAACCAGCAAAGTACACATCCTTGGTACCTTCACAGACTCTGCTCGCTCTGGGTAGTACAATTAAGGATTACTAAACACTTGGAACCTGTCATGTTCCGCATGGTATGTTCGAACTTCAAAGTTGGTTCACACTGACCAGTGATAGCGTCTAGTCTAGTAGTCAACGTAAGTTGAAACCTGTTTGAACATGAATGAAGCAGCAAAATCATTGAGGGAGAATGGCCCCTTGTAAAACACGGCTGACGCGCATTGACGCGGTGTTGACGCGCACCGGCGCGGACGGTGACTAGTGGTGGCAAGGTTCGGTTCAGAAATAGGTTCGAACCTGAACCGAACCGAACTGAACGCGAGGTTCGGGGTTCGGGGTTCGGGCTAGAGCCATTTTTTCCGAACGCGTTCGAACCCCGAACCGCAAGGTGCCGATGTCAACCCGGCGGAGACCTATTTTGAGGGATTTTCAGCTCATTATTTGCAGTCACACTCACCTGGTACCTCATTGGCCCTCTCAATCTATTATAAAGGTCGTTTCCATTCCGTAGTGGGCCCGTAAACCGCGAGATGGTGTGTCATCACGTGGTACATTCAGCCAATGTTGAATCGAGATTTGTTCAAGTCAACGCTCCGGGGTCCCCGAACGTCTCTCCGCTCATTCCACGATGGAAATAGACAGGTAATGACCGATATTGAATTCTTTTTGTCCCTAACTAGATGGTTTGGGGCCTGGGAAAATTATTCAGGTTCGATAGGTTCGAACGCGTTCGAACGCTGAACCGAACCTGAACGCAGGTTCAGGTTCAAGGTTCGGGCAAAAGGGCCCGAACCTGAACCGAACCGAACTTTGCCATCACTAACGGTGACGCGGACTGGCGCGGCATTGACGCGGACTGGCGCGCATTGACGCGGCGCCGGCGCGCATTGACGCGGACCTTGACGCGGTACCGGCGCGACAATTGTGACATGATTGAGTTGTTAGAATCCGTCAAAACGCTCTAGAGATGGCCAGATGTGCTGGCATATTGGATGGCCAATCAACTGAGTACAGAAAGCTGATAGATAACTCGACTTGGTTGAAACATAATCAATATTGTGGCAATTTTGTGTGTAATCTGTCTCAATTCAGCCAGAATGAGCTCCCAGCATCATTTATGCCGTGACTCATTCAATATTTCACAGTGTAAAGCATCGGTTAAAAGTCGAACAACCGCCGCGCCGGTGCGCGCCGGTGCCGCGTCAATGCGCGTCAGTGCGCGCCGCCCGCGTCAATTTCTCCGGACCCCGGCTGGTATAATATGTGATAAATAGTACGTACTCGATCGCAGTTGAACTGGATCCTGTTCTCGAGGGAAATGTTGGTTCGCTTCTTAGGAGGCTTGAGAATGCGTGTATATTTCATTGAAGGTGTCCATCGTTGGGCTGTCACGGACAGGACGCGTTGGTATGAGTTAAAAATTGTACGTTAATTGACGCGGACTTTGAAATCGCCGGCTTCTGATCCGAGGACGCAAACAAAGATGCGTGACACTGACCAATCTCGTTCGAAAGTATATGAGGGTGTCATATTTGGTAAGCCAGCCTACAGACCCGGAGGTATATCGCTGGTATACCCGGGACTACCCGAAAGTATACCAGGTCTACGGGATATACCAAAGTCTCTCAGATCTCGTATACTTTTGGGCTCACGTTCTTTCTGGGAGGCTTGTAAGTACCTAGGGAGGTAGGATCGGATGCAGCCGGCTCGCGTGGCGGGGCGCATCAGTATATCAATAATCACGGCATGTCGTCACTACATCAGTCACGGTGCGCTTCTCCATGACGTCCTTGGTTCCCGAGGCAGCGTGCATATAGTTAGTCTCTCAGAGCCAGACGCTTCAACAAGATCAACCTCGTACTCGGTTTGTTGAAGTCTGTTATTAAGCGCGGGGGTCCGATCAGGGTTCGCTCTTGTTACGTAATCTTCGCTTAGCTGCGTTTTGGTCGTTTTCGCTCTGCGGCACCCTTTTCTCTGTTCTCTTGGTGTGGAACTCAACATTAGAGCCTTTTGGAGATGATCTGCCGCTTTGAATTTTTTTAAATGGTGCTTGAATCCACGCAACAGCTCATACTTCAATGCGATGGGACATCAACGTGCCAAAAACCCATCAACTTCACTCATCAATAGCTTCGGCCCACAGTGCTCGAAAAATCTGAGAAAATTTGGGTGCCCAGAAAACACCTCTACTATTCTGCCGCGGATATATTTGAGGTTCAAGGACTGGGGCAAAGGCCTCAAAACGTGATTATGTAATAAGGGCGAACCCTGATCGGACCCCCGCGCTTAAAACTGGACTAGCATATAGTGGTTCTTTCCTCTCACAACCTTCAAGTTCCCGCAGATACAGCCCATACAACCTGCCCCTACGTGTCCTCGTGCACTCGTGCCGGTACCTAGGCACGCCCGCCCGGCTTTCGCTCTCCCAAGCGCCCGCCTCGACTCACCGAGAGCCCGACATCGACACCACCACGCTCATCCGTGTCCCGCCCTGCACCTGCGTCCGCCGCCCAACACCTTCACCTTTCCCTCGCAAAAACCCGCCCCCGGCACTCGACTCGATATCAGCACCAGCACCCCCCTCGTCCTCTGGCGAGGGCGGCCAGTCCCGCACGCCGAGAGGCCCCGGGAAGCTCCACCAAAGGGTTGTCCGGAAATTTCTTGGATTTCGGCCTCAAAAACCCAATTTTTTGCCGCATTCTGGACCTCAAAAACCCAATATCGGACAAGGCTTATCACGCATCACATATGTGACTCCGCTGAACAAATGCTGTGTTTTTGGCTTGGTTTTGCTGTTTTCCCTCCTTTTTGCTCCCTATCCACTCTTAATGTGCTCAAATGGGTGTTTCCGGCGAAAATGGACTTGGCTGCCTTGAGTCGAAATTTTAGTCTGGTAATTCCCCACCGAGCCTCGAAAACCCAAATTCCGGACAGGGTTGGACGACTTCAGAGCCTCAAAAACCCAAAAATCGGACAAGGAAATGGCCAAATTTTGCCCTCAAAAACCCAAATTTTCGGACAACCCCTTGGTGGAGCTTCCCGGGGCCTACGCCGAGGCGATTCGCAAGCTCCCGAGAGAACCTCGGATGCGCATGCGAGGCGCGCGTGCCGGGCATAGCCATGGAATCGCGTCACACCGCCCTCGCCCACCGAGTGTGTGAGGCGCGCGCAATCAGTGGTCCTGGAAGAGAACTCAACCACCGCTGAAGCGGAAGCCCCGGTCTCTACTGAACCTGTGGTTGTGACAGCCACGTTCTTGGTTTTTCTTTACTTTGTTTGGCGCATCCGCAAGCTCAAGGCTTCGGAATCCACTGGAACGCGTAGACAACAATTTCAAAGATTCTGAGGAAGACGTAACCCGGCCGTCAAGACTCAAAATGTTCAAGCTCGGGATCAAGAGCAAATACAGACCCAGACAGCGCGCCGCGCCACCGCACTCAATAGGACGGCACAATGACTGTTGAATGGTGATTTCTAGGGGTGGGGTCTTGGGGAGAAGGGTATACTGTACTTTTTTATTCAATTCGACAGTCACGGGTCACACCCAAGATTTTTGACCCCGGGAATAATGTTTTCTTAATTTATGGGATTTCTTTTGTTTTTTTGGGGGGACCCTCGCGTCAAATTGAATGAAAAAGTACAGTATGATTTATCTTCCTTGCTTGGGCCACCCTCGACAGTCCGGATGAAATCACACCGGAACAAATTTCAAAAACTCGAGTTTGAGTTGCAGACCCACGGCATACGTCCCGCATCGAGGAGGTACGTGAGTACGGTGCGTAGAATTTCCCGTTCGATTCGGAGTGCATAAGTGAACACCAGCGGAGCGTCTTTTCTTTTTCGTTGCCCAAGTTGCGCAAGGCATATATGCATGGACATGGATCTTCTCAAATTTCTAGCTTATCACCAGCTCTTCACCGTAACCTTCTCAGCCTCCCCAAGCAACACCACCGCGCCGTTCAACACCCCCGCCCGGCGCACCGTAGCCGCAGCCCCATCCGCATGTCCCATCGGCAACCCGCGCTGCACAAACTCCACAACCTCCACAGCCGATACCTCCCCGTTTTCCCACACGCACACCACCTTCCCTTGCACCACCCTGCACGCGCGCACCACCTCCCGGACGTCCTCCCGCCTCCTTAGCGCGCCCGTCTTGTCATCAAGCACCGCAACAAAAGTGAGCGGTACGTCCTTCCCTGCGTCCTCCCTTGCGTTCTGCGAGCCGATCGCAACGACTGCGTGTGCGGCAGGAACGTGCACGAGCCAGGAGACGTACCCGGGGAGCGCCTCCGGGGGCGCTTCCCACCTTAGCGCCAGCGCGTCGTGGTTGATGTCGATGGCGCGGACGACGCTAAGGCGCGAGTACTTAGTGTTTATCGCGTCCGAGACGGATTCGTACGCGGTGAACACGAAGGTTGATGTGGAGAGAGACGCGCTACACGTGATCGTGACGGTGTCGACGTCGGGCATACGTAGCGGGAGCACGAGGCGGGCCGCTGGTTGGGCGTCTTCCGGGGGTATTCCGCGCCAGAGCAGGAGTGTGATATCATCTGCCTGCCCGGGGTGTGCGAGCGCAGCGCCGACGATGGCGATCTCATCCCCGTGTGCCTTGAGATGAACGGCATCGAGGGACGCAGCCTGAGACAGATCGGACGGGAGCTGCGCAGTGCCGAGGATCCAGCCGTCCCCTTCCACATCGAGCAGAAAGAGCTCGGACTTGCCGGGCGTCGTGATGCCGATCAGCGCACGGCCCGCTGCGTAGTGCGGTGCGGAGAGTGCGAGGTCGCCGTACAGCCACAGCGTGCGCAGGAGGGTGCCGTATTCGAGGGAGAACACGCACAGCTCGGGCGAGTCGCCGCTTAGGTCCGCGATGGCGAGCAGGCCGGGGTTGAGGCTGTCGTCGAGGATGGGGGTGAGCGCGCCGGGGTGCAAAAGACTCTTGTGAGGCGGGTGTAGTGCTGCAGCGTGGAGGCCTCATCGAGCACCCAGATGTCTGTGGACTTGGGCGCAAAAGTGACGACATAGGGGTGCGCTACGAAGAGGTCTTCGGCGGCGTGGTCGAGGTCGAGAGTCACGGTAGAGTTGGGCATGTATGACGTAATGAAAATCAGACCATAGGAGGGTTGTTTAAGCAAGGATCGCAGTGCGTTGCTCCGAGACAACCTCGACGCGAGGCACGAGCGGCTTGAGCTTGTCAGAGGATAAGTAAAGAAGAGGCGGATCGAAGGTGGGATGTGACCGTGATGGTCACTACTTTTCTCGCTCTATCGCGTACCACGACGCGATCCGCTCTTTCTTTCGCGATTTCTTTCGGTCCTCTCCTGTACCCTTATACACACCTCTACTACATCGACAAGGAGTACTAGCATGTCACCTTTCATGCATGACTCAGCCTGCGACCCAGCAAACAACTTTGACACCAATCTGGCAGCCGATCTTCATATCGCTCAGTTCTCGACAACGACAGACGACGCAGAAGATGGACGGTCGAGATCCTTACCCCTTCTGGACCGCTCAGCACGCGCTGTTTGGCAGAGCACAAGACCAGCCCGCGCTGATACAGCCCAATCGCACCTTGATGGCGCGCGACCAAGGTCGCTGTTCGCACGCCAACGACATCGGACATGGGAGATGGAGGCAACTAGCGAGGGGAGACTACATGCAGCCGACAGTGACGTTCTCTCCTTCTTTCTCCGCCCGATCCCGTCCCCGTTTCCTTTTCCTTCCTCCTCTCTTCTCCTTCCTGTGATACGGCAGGGCCTACTGGCTGCCGTGAGAATCCAGCACACAGAGCGATACTCTTATTGCTGCGGCTCCCGATGAACCCGTCGAACGTACAGATTGCGTCGCGTTTTTTTCTGCGCCATGCCGATGCTTTCCGCCCTGTCGATGCTTTCCGCCCTGTTTGCGCGCTCGAGTTGCCCTTGCTGCACGCATACTTACACACCTTTTGGCCTTTTGGCCCTTTCCCGGCAGCGTGCAGCCTCCTCGGAGCTGTGGATGTCTGCGGGATTCTCTTTCACTCGATGTCACGCCGTGCTGCAGATATGTTTGGTCCCGTGGCCTTTGATATTTCTTCTCGTTACATCCACCTTTCCTTTGCTGCAACGGCACCTTTCTTTCTCCTCCCTTTCCGAGTTTGAGGTGCATATATGCGTTTTTCTGCGCATCCACGCGCTGCTTTTCCTGCATTTCTCCGCGGTCGCACTCGCCCACGCCTGCTACGGCTATCTCGTAGCCTTGAATCTGCAGCGGCTGCCTTTGCCCATGCGCGCGCCTTCATCGCCCCCGCGATGCATGCGCGAAAACCGCGAAAACTCCCTATTTGTCTCTCTTTCGATGCCGGACGCGCGTGCGGCCTCACTTTCTCGTTCTCAATGTGTATATATGCACTATTTCGTGCCGCGTTCGATACTTGTCCAGGACACTGTCCCTTCCCGACGGTTCTGGCACACGGTCCTCACCATACCTTACCCCTACCTTACCGACCGGCGCGATCTCCCCGCGAGTTGACGCCGCGTCTCCCTACTTGACGGGCGCTAAGATCGGCCTTGCCGTTTTAGCGTCCATGCGCCCACCTTCGCGGCGTTCGGCGCCGACCTTCCGAGGTTCTTACCATGCCATACCTTGACCTTTCCCTTACCTTACCGACCGGCGCGCCCTCCCCGTGAGTTGCCGCCGCGTCTTCATATCTTATGGGCGCACCTTCGCGGTGCTCGGCCACGACCTTCCGAGGTGTATACCTTACCTTACCTTGACCATACCCGACACCTACCTTACCATTACCTCTCCTTACTCTTACCCAGACCGCATATGCATCTACGGGAGTCCAAGCGATGATTCTGGACAATGACATCGGAAAATTCCACCACACGTGCCATGTTGCAGTGAGCGTTGCGACCGGGTACCGTCGTGAGACGCGGGGCTGCTCCTTTGCCTGCCGCTTCCCGTCTTCGTCTCCGCTGCTACTCCCCTTTTCCCTGCTGTCGCTTCCGCCGCCGCCCGTGCCTTTCGTCTGATTCCCCGGTTTCGCTGCTGCTCATTCTAGAAGATTCGCGCCAAGTGCACGCCAGATGCGAAAACCTCCATGGCCGTCTGCCACGCTGCCCGTTGGCGGCGCTGAGCGACCCCGCGCACACCAAGCGCTTGTTATCGCCTAATGGGCAAGCCTTCCGTGGTCGCCCGCTACCCTGCGCCGAGCCCTCGTTACCGCCGTCTCACACCGTCTCACACTAAGGCTTAATACTCCACGCTGCCGCCTATCGGCGCCGTCTACTTAACACCTACGAGCATTGCCGCTGCTTGTCAATGTGCCTCTTACATATTCCCTGCTGTCCTTCAGCTTATGGCCTCTGTTCCCGATGGCTTCATTTCACCGCGCTACAGCGCCGCCGGCTGCATGCTTCTCAGGCCCGTCCTCTTCAGCTCACCCTCACCCTCTGGAGAGCTGGCTGCTTCCTTTCCGATCCACGCTGCAACCACGTCTTGCGCCTTCAAGGCTCGTACCGACAGTTTCGCCCGACGAGACGTGGACACTTGCCTGCCTTACCTGACCTCATCCGACGAGACTTGTGCTTAACGAGGCTGTGGTCCTTATGTGTTCGCTCGACGATGCCCGGACCAGTTCCGTGGCCCTTACCTTTCTCTTACTCTTTTTAGGCGGGGGCCTTCGAAGACCTTGGCACTTGCGCCTCCGCTTGACGCGCAGCTCCGAGGTCCTTACCCTTACGTGCGCACGCGCCCGACGAGACACTTCCCACTTACGTGTTCCCTCGACAATTCACGCGCGTGCCTGACAGGCCCCTTCCGGTTTCTCTTCCCTTACGCACGCCTGACAAGGCTTATCGCTCTGTTCGTTTTACGCACACCTTACCCTTACCCTTATACAAGACGTCTCTACCAACACCGCACAACTTGCTCGTGACCGCATTCCCTGACTCCTACACTCTCGTTAGCAGGTTACCATTGTTATGTTCATCGCCCTTTACCAATCTGTTCCTTTCGGTCCTTCCATATGTTCCCACCTTCCCGGCGCCGAGGCAACACATTTCCCGAGACAGCGCCCGCACCCTCGAGTGCAAGGACGAACCCTTTATGCACACTGGCACCTCGTGGCGCATCTTTGCACAGCCCTCCGTTTCGACCACTCCATCTTCGCCAGCGCCCCACATCTTTGCGAGCGAGGAGGCGGCCTTTTTCAGGACTCATTCACCCGGATAACCACTGGTGCTCGACCAAGCCAGAGCAGATTTTTTCAGAAGAATCTTTCTAATATCTATGTGGTGCTCGTACTACGTATTTACGGCACGCAATGTCGTTCATATCCTCGCCTCTATCCTCTCCACCGACAAACCCGCTGATGTCTGTGACGCCGCACTAACTCGCTGTGCCGTCTGATCCGGTTTCGAATCAATATTCCTCCCGACCTACAACTTACCCACGTCGTGCCCTGCTGTGGGAACTTACTTTCGCGCACTGGAAGTTCTAATCAACCTTACCCCGTGAGACTCACTTCTCACACGTCGACTCCAACCTAGCCTTTACCCACGCACTTACCCACACCAACTTTTCTCCTCACTGCCCCCGCCGGCTCGCAGCGTGCACGTGTGGCTCGTCGCTACTGACGACCATCACATAAACTCCCGGGAACCTCCCCACCACCCCACCCTCACCTCGCTCTTTGCTCCTCGGGTCCCCGAGCCTTTGCACCCTCACTCTCCCGTTCATCGACGTGCTCGACACACTTGTCCGCGGACCAAATTTCAGCGCGCTTGGAACAGCTAATTTTAATTTGCATTTTGGCTTGGGCGGAAATTCAAACCAAAATTCGGGATCTTAGTAGGTTTCAGGACAGCTGAAATGAGAAACATCATTTTGAGTTCCGGCTTTGATTTCGGTGCAATTGAGAGACAGTCTCGGGCACCTCGTTTCCAATCCCGATACCAATAATTTCAATTTTCAATTTCAGTTGAACTTTTTTGTAATCTGAATCGTAGGCTTCCAAATGGGTTTCAGTGCAACCGACTCGCAATTTCATCCTACTACTTTAGGTTACAAAATCAGTGGGACTGAAAGTACTAGATGCAAATTAAATTTCAGGCCCACCTACTTGCAACTCAACACTTGGGTGTTCAAATTGCACCTGGGTGGGCCCTATATATGATAATCATCAGTGTGTCTGAGATGCGGCCTCGCTGTGCCACTTCAGGCTACCCTTATGACCTACCATTAGGGATAGTTCCCACCTCATGGAATAACTATCCCAAGGGCCTCGCATCTAAAAGGTTCATCCCACCTGTGTGGGATGTCCCACCGCTCAGCTAGGGACATCCCACTGCTTGGTGAGGGATGTCCCACCCGCCACAGGCAGGCAAAAAATTTGCCTTTTTTGGCAGGTGTGGGACATCCCCCGGCTGTAGGCCGGACCGAAAAAATTGCCTTTTTGAGCAGTTAAAGTTGGGTATATCCTGCTTATAAAAAAGTATTTTCCTCCACCGTTCTGCATTGGTCCCCAACTGCCTGATGCATCAGATGTGTCTATGCTTCCCCCTTGTGAGTCTGCACCTACCACCTTGGCCGACCACACCTCTGCATTGCCTGTCGGAATGTGTCTCCACCTACTGCCTTTGAATGCGCCTCCACCTACCGCCTTGCTCAAATGTGCACCCAGCACCCTGGTTGAATGCGCCTCCACATTGCCCGTCGGAATGTGTCTCCGCCTACCGCCTTTGAATGCGGCTCCACCTACCACCTTGCCTTACTCAAATATGCACCCAGTGCCCTGGTCGAATGTGCCTCCGCAGTGCCTGTCAGAATGTGTCTCCGCCTACCGCATTTGAATGCACCTCCACCTACCGCCTTTCTCAAATATGCACCTAGCACCCGGGTCGAATATGTCTCTGTGTGCCCATCGGAATGTGTCTCTGCTGAGGCAAACTGTGGGACATGGGACATCCCATGACAAATGTGGGACATCCCACCTCAATCGAAGGGATGTCCCACACAAACTCATGGGATGTCCCATGTACCGCAGTGGGATGTCCCTGCAGGTGGGACATCCCTCGTCAATGACGTGGGACGTCCCCCTCAGTTCAGTGGGATGTCCCCGTGACGTGGGAATTCCCCGTTGGGACATCCCATCTGTAATTAAATCTTGAGCAGGACATCCCACCCACAATTAAATCTTGGGTGGGACATCCCATCCTAGTGTGGGATGTCCCTCTGTTCCTAGTTTCCTTTTCGGGACCATAGCGGTTGTTGTGCTATGTTGTCTTGTCATTTGCTTATTTTGGACTAGGTATATAGTATTTGCTCTGCCCTCCTCTATTGAAGGGTTAGTATCTCTTGTTATATCTTACCTAATTTTTGTACTCATCGTCGCGTGTTCAATCCACACCAAGACACTTTCTTTTGTTTACCCTTTGTTGCCGTGTCATTAGTAACCTGAGTATATATTATATGGCGCCCCATATGGTTGCTATGGGCTAATGGTTAAGTGTGCAAACACTTGTGTTACATGCTCCTGTTTTTGTTCCGGCGAGCGTTCGAATCCCACCAAAGTACTCCTTTTACTTTATTTTTCTGCCATTTGATTTGCTACATGTTTGGTATCTTACTGTGATCCGATGTTACTATCTTGCTTTATACACCTTTATTTGGTGTTCAATATTATTGTAATTTCACCCCCAAGTTCTTTTTTCCCTAACATGCACAAACAACCCATCACATCCCAAAGGGAAATTATATTTGAAGCTGGTGTCAAACATCGAGAAATCACTCCATTTCAAAGAGACAGGTAAAGCATGTATAGTATAACATAGGGCAACATAAAATAACAAAGGTATGGGCATATATTACAAATCTGCGTCTACTAGAAATTGAACGATGCAGTCGCAGCCTGCAGATCGGTGGTGAATCGCTCCCGGATTGCCATGAAAGAGTCATGTACCGCAATAGACTGGCCCGCAAGGCCTGGATGGACGCCACGGTGCGACACTGCCTGATGGCCACGGTTGTCAACTATGAAGGCAATCAGACATGGCTGCCAACCAAAATGAAAATGGACGATGTACCTCGGTGGCAGGAGCGCAAACCATGTGATTGAGCAAGGGCGACATGGTATTAAGATACTAGGGGGATTTCCAGTCAGAAAGAAGCGGAGCTGAATCAAAAGATAGACTGACCATTGTGTACATGAGGAAGTGCCAAGGGCGTTCACACCTTTCGCCAGCAGAGAGGGAAGAAAGTGCCGGGACTGCACAGAACTGAACGCAAGTGTCGTAGCAGGAGACGCACATCTGAAGGGAAATCAAGTCAGTGCGCGGATATTACACCACAATCAAGCAAGCATTACCGGCAGGATGGCGGGAGCAGCGCTGCGCATCGCCGGGCGGACCTTGGGCGCACGACGCGTCACCTTGCGATCAAAGGGCGAGCGCAGCAGAAGGGGGAGGCATTTGAGAGAACAGCGGGCTTTGACAGCAATAATAAGGGAGGGGTGGGGGGTGCGAGATGAAGTGGTGGGGATGGTAAATGAGGCGGCAGGGATGGTAGATTCCGGTAAAACCCCCTTACCTTTATACTACAGCTATACCAGGCCACCGCTTTCCCAAAGCGAGCAACAATGGGTGGCTGTCGCCCAAAGTGGAAAATTATCGACCACTGTGATTGCGCAGTAGCTGCAACCCGAAAGGGGACAATGGTGCTTTGGTTGCCATCATTCAGCTTCCATTCAGCTTCCCATTGGCTAAACAAACGAACAACTTTATCAGTATACAGAGCAACATTGACCAGGAGTTTTAAAAATCATACAGAATTGTGCATTGGACATAATAAAATCATTCTCACATCTTACAGTGTTGAATTATATACGTCAGAAACCATAGAAAGTCGCGGGCGGGACTGTGCGAGGCGGACATTTCCCCGACGCCGCTTCTGCGCACGTGTCTGCCACCATTTCCTTTGCATCCGCTTCCCAAATGCGACCTACGCACCACGTCAAAACCAGATGCGACGCCAGATAAGACCCACTCACATTGACAATAATATGTGAGATGTTTGTCGTGACGCTCTGGGTGGGTATTCGGCAAGTCAAAAACGAATAACTTGGCATTCAGCGTCGCCTTACATGGCAATGCGCATCCAGGCGTCAGCGGGCGTAAATGCGACGGACTGGTATATAGCGGTCAGTACAAGGACAGCGACGAAATCAAAATGCACGATGCACGGGTGGTATTGAACTCGGCCCGGCGCTCGTCCACCCCCGGGAAAGGGTTCTTCACCGTGAAACAATAACCGTTGGCGGCAATGTCAAACCTCGTTCCAACTGCTTTTGGATGAAGAATTTGAAGTGGGGCCTGGGCTAGCGCAACAAGTGAGAAGTGTGATGTGACAAGATTGGTAATAAGGCGATACTGTACTATTTTGGCCAAGTGTTCACAAATTCTGAGATTTTCGGTCACCGAGATGGCCGATAATTTTTGATTTGATTTGTCGCGATTTTTAGAAGCCTTGAAAAAATCAGCTGTTACGTGTTACGTGAACACTTAGTCGAAATAGTACCGCGACAACCAACAGACTTCAACAAAGCAAGGTATGAGCTCAAACTTCTGTCTACGAGAGACTATCAAGCTGAGTCCATGGTAACCTGATGATTTCATAGGTGTCGGGCAGTTGAACATGCACTAGCAGCTCTGAGCTAGCCGACTCCCGAGTAGGGCAGGACACTATCCCGTAAATGAGGGTGGCCGTAAATTTGCAATGTCGAGACGGGGTACGGGCCGCTACCATCCTGTACCGATCTGTATGGTAGCAACATAACACGTAACGGAGGCCCAAAAATGTTGCCTAATTCCGGCCACGTAATGCGTAATGGCGCCGGAGTTGGTACCTTATAAACAGTTTCTCAAAAGTGCTTTTTTTCCGACCCAAAAACCCCCCCAAAATCACCAAAAAATTATCATTGACTCTACATAGTTAGGAAAGCCTCATTGGCTAAATTCCCCTCACCTCAAAAAACCCCGCTATCATTGTATGCCCAAATGTTCTCGGTGTCTCCCCCGCCTATGAGCAACCCATTCTCTCCCACGGCAGCTGCATTCGACGGCACACAAAACTTGATGGTGCTTGGTAGCTCTGCGACCACGATGTCAAGTGTCAACAACAGCCCTTGGGTCAACCTGTCTGCGACCAAGCACAACAGAAGTGCAAGTTCTAGCCCAGGTGTTGAGAGGAACTGACCGTTCATGGTGAACATACGAACAGCTGATGACTGAGGATCGCTCCCAGGAGTAGTTCAACCAGAGTCTAGACTGTGGTTGAAAGTAGTCCTGACAGGCCCGGAATAATCGAACCGATGTGGGGCATATCTGGACGGGATTACCAGCGGGATTATGAGATGACACACACGGGTTGATTATAGACTGGCGAACGGGAGGGAAAATCCAGGGATGTCTGACAGAGGCTCCTTCGGACTCTACACTCTAATGTCGAGAGATGTAGGAATAGTTGTTGTGGTGGTTGTCTCCCTCTAACCCTGAATGTGATCAAGAACTCCATGTCCATGCCACTGAGAGTCTTGATACCAGTGTTATCCCTTAGGCTAGTCCTTCACAACCCTACAACCCACCACCAGGCTCCATCGACAGAATTCAAGATAGGTCCGAGACAGGAGTCAAAATAGGAGACAAGGGTTTGCCAGCAGAACAACTTAAGTGGAGAGGGAAACCCGAGTCAACGAGATAGCAAAAGCAGAGAAAGCTTAGGCTGAACACAGGTCAAGAACAGGCCAAAGCAAGGCCGGTGAATAGACGAGGTAGAATCTAAAGTACAGGGGATTCTACCTGGGGTTTATATACTACTGTATCTAGGAGTCCGATCGTAATATACCCTATGTGTAACATAAAGGGGTTTAGTTGAACCCAGAAAGGAGTTAAAATGCAACATATAGGGATGCGATCGCGGGTTAACGGGCTCCCGTAATCGTGGTTTGATCCGGCTTCGGGATCCGAAAAGCCGAATCATGACATCAAGTTGGAGGGATCAACAATAACCCTCAAAGGTGATCTCGAGCCGTCGGTTGAAGGCAAACATCATTCCTTCCTCGGCAACATCCTCGGGGTCGAGATGGAAGTGATAAGTGGAGGAATTGTCTGTGGATCCAATGGAAGTGATGCCAGCAAATGTTTTAGAAGCTTGGAAAGATGTTTCAGGTGAGTATCAATGTCTTGGGCAATCCCCTTTGGCAGTTTAGGACTGAGAGGCTTTGCTGAGGATATGCGAGAGCTTTTGGAAATTTTTACAGCTCTCCGAGGTGCTTAGATGTGCGTAGTCTGAGTCATATCAAAAAAAAATCACTTTGCGGCGGCTGCCGAACTTGCTGCCAAAAGTTGCCTGAATTAGGCAACATAACGGATAACTCAAGGTTGGTTGCTACACCGCAGCCTATTTTCGGCGTAACACCTCAAAGTATGTTGCCTCCATACAGATTGGTACAGTACCTGCCGTCCTTTTCAACTTTCGGACCTTAAGATGGTACGGGACGGCAAAAAAACGGCGAGACGGCATGTGCGGGGACCTTATTTGATGAATACTGTACCCACACTGCCTCCATAAATTCTCTCGAATCGAATCACTGAAGTTCTCGCTCTTCCCGAATTTTCAGATGGCCCAAATCCCCTACACATATTTGAATCACTCACTGTTCGGAATCTTGTCTCCATTGTAACGTGTAAATACAAGCTTTTTTTTTGCCCGGGTTCACGCTCTTAGTACAGGGAGCTATAAACACTTCTAATACATCCACACAGTTTATTTCCCCACCCCTCCCCCTCCGGTGCTGGTCATTGCTCTCGGGCGACACACTGTTCACGCAGCTCGTGCAACTGTGCGACTCGTAAGAGTGGCCAGACTTGTTCGATCCGATGATTCTGGACGACCTGTATCTTCTTAGACTCGGGAAATATGCTTTCATTCTTTCAACCGACAAAATCTGGGCACTGGAGGTAAGTAGTTTTGCCTTTTCCCGGACAATTGTTGACACCACCCCCCTTTTGTGACTAGTAGGACCTTCTCGTTATCTTCCGGCCTCGTTTAGTGCATACAGCAGCCGTCGAAGCTGCCAAAATTTCGAACTCCATGTGGATGTTGGGTTCTTCAATGAGAAGGGGTTTCGGCCTAGGGGACCCCTCCCCCCCTGACCCGATATCCGAAATTTTAATCCCGACAGCCCCTGGCAGGATCTGTACATTTTTTTAGTTGTGTAGGCTGGGGCAAGTCCGAGGATGCAGGGGTGTAGGTACGTACGAGCTAGAATTGATATAGTGTCTGTCAAGAGAGACTAATGCGGGGTGGGACTCTGATGAACTTCCGGATTTGATTGAAGCCTTTTCTGATGAAGAATGAATCGATAGTTGAATAGATCTGTGGCTTTAGACTATTTTCTAAGACAAGTTTACGACTCAGTACGAATTTACGAAACCCGTCAACGGTCAACGGCCGTCAGCGGCACTCTGTGACGGTGATGGGCGGCTATTCGACCGCCCGTAGCCGTCCCGTGAGCCAGCCTCGGGACGGGGACCCGTTGACGGCACCCGTCACACCCGTAAATACGGGGACGGTGGCCAGCCCTATTCC
>JARKIE010001250.1:0-13192 GCA_029378255.1 Mycena rosella
ATCCTAAAGTTCGACCTCACCTTGAATTTTATCCAGAGGACAGTGGGTCGCTTCTCGAGGAGGCCCGCCAGGGTAAAAGGTGGCTTGAAGAGATTCCGTCGGACCAGATAACCCCAATGGCCCGGATCGGGACCCAGGATTATTTTATACACGAGCCTGCGATGCTTACGGACGGTACATTCCGCATGCCATTTCGCTGGTTTCTGCGCGGAAAAACCTTGTTTGCCAAATGTTGGGATTTGGATGTGGTCAATACCGAGACAGGGCGGGCGTGGAGGGTGGTACAGCGCGAGAGCGAAGTGGCGCAAGAAGGATTTATGAAGAACTTACCAGAGCTTCGGGCTGATTTTCGTCGTTACAATGTTCCTGACCCGACGAAAATAAAAGGTACGCCGTGAACATCCTCTGTTTCTCCGTTCTCACCTATGTTCCAGATGTGCAAAATCCGTCAGATGGAACCACATCGGATTGGACTTTCACAGATCCCGCCATCGGCAATCCCTGGCGTGAACGCGCAAAAGGGGCACGTGTCTATTGCTTCCCTATCTGGCTTTACTGCGACGACACGTCCGGAAATCTGTCGAAGAAATGGAATGAACATAACAGCTTCCTGTTCACGCCTGCTGGCTTGCCGCGCGAACAATCACAGAAGGAATTCAACATACACTTCCTTTCAACTTCAAATATTGCACCGCCGTTGGAAATGTTGGATGGAATATTGGACCAGCTTGAGTAAATACACATTCACATTTCCGATACGCACTCACCGATCTCAATAGAACTGCTCAGAAAGACGGGATCTGGGCATGGGATAGCGAATTGAAGGAGCTTGTTCTCGTGATCCCTGCAGTTCTTGCGCTTCTTGGAGATAATCCCATGCAGAGCGAGTTCGCGTGTCACATTGGTTTGCGAGGAAAGTATTTTTGCAGAGCTTGTTGGGTTAAGGGGAGCGATAATCTGGACGAAGAGGATGGTGAGGACCCGCCGCCGGTTCCTCAAAATGCAGGCGCAGGAAGCGATGCTGAAAGCCAAGCCAGCAGCGACGCAGGCAGCGATACAAGCCAGCAACCCACTGGGAAGGTCAAGAGCCGCCGAAAAAAAATTAAGGAGAGCCTCGACCAGATGGTAGAGCGCGCGAAGTCGTTTGTCAAGGTCACCGTGTTTACCATGCATTTTCCATCGTAACTGAGACCTTTCCAGATCGGTAGACTGCGCACGAGAACGGAGACAACGGGAACACTGCGCACATATTTCAAGGAAGCTTCGACTCTCAATACCAAGACGAGAGTCAAGACCATGCGTACCGCGACAGGCATCAAAGACACATTCCAGATCGTGTTTCTTGAAAAGCTGTTTGACTCGTACAAAGGGAAGAAAGGCAAGAAAGCGAAGCAAGAGGCACTAGAAGCACAGACTCGCAGCCTTCCCAAGAACACGACCAGCCCTGTTTGGCGTATCAAAGGTTGACGGAGTATTCCTTCCGCGTCTGCCAATGCCGTACTGATTGCGATCAACAGGTCTTGACCCTCACCAAGACACCCCTGTCGAAATCCTACATGTTATCCTCCTCGGCTTTGTAAAATATCTGTGGCGAGATCTGGTCCAGAACCAAATCAAGAATGCAGAACAGAAAGCCCTTCTTGTAACGCGCTTGAATTCCTTCGATGTCACTGGACTTGGGATTTCACCGCTCGCTGGACACACACTTGTCCAATACTCCGGCTCGTTAACCGGACGTGACTTTAGGGCCATCGCACAAGTTGCACCATTTGTTGCATACGATCTGGTCTCCGAGGACTGTCTCGCCACATGGGTCGCACTCTCGAAACTCGTGCCACTGATCTGGCAGCCCTCAATAAAGGATATTGACGTCCATGTGGTACATTTTCACTGATTCCCTCAGTCATAATATATTGCTCAGCGTTCCCCAGGCACTCCTGACAGCGGAGATAAATCACTTCTTGACCTGTGCTGCTCGCTGGACGACCCGCTGGTTTAATAAACCAAAATTTCACATTCTACTTCATCTTCCCGAACATATACGCCGCTTTGGTCCAGCCATATTATTTGCGACTGAGGCATTCGAATCTTTTAATGCTATAATCAGGGCCAAGAGTGTGCATTCTAATCGTCACGCTCCTTCACGGGATATAGCTCGAGCATTTGCGCAGGGGAACCGCATCCGCCATCTCCTCAGTGGCGGGCTTTTCATGCAGTCCAACACCACTCCATCCTATACTCCACATTCCGATCCGCTCCCTTCTCTGGCTCTTAACCCACCCCATCCATCCGACCCAGCCCAAGATCCGGCTCCCTATCTCTCGAAGAAAAAGGAGGACTGGGTCTGTGCTGGACCTGGGCCTCTTAGTCTCGTCTCCGCACCGAATACCGTCACTCAATATCTCGGGTTGGAGAACAAGAAGCGGACAACTCACGGTGCGTTCATCTTCCTGGTATCATTCTCCGATCGCTGAAAATTTACAGGCATCTGCATCTCCGATAAGAAAACCCCCAGACCTTTCGCGACTACATTGACCGGGCAAAAACTTCCTGCGTCGTTGCAAAACAAGCTACAGCCCATCAAAACAAACTCGGCATTGTATTTGGCCAATGGGGATTTTTGTCCCTTGAACCAGTTCATTATCGCTCGGAGACCGAACCACAGTACTTTCATCGCACGTGTCATGGAGATTATCCAAATCCCAAACACGCCTGATGAGTTCAGCCAGCGCCCATCGGGTATTTTACTCCAAAACACCACAATTAACAGGGATGCACATCCATCGTACGGAATGCCAGCTGTGAACATTCAAGACCAGTGGTCATTGGTTAGCCTGATGGTACGTGTTTATGTTTGCCTCTCGATGGTTTTGGATTTAATTCTTTCACAGGATATTCTCTGCACCGTCAACGTTCAACACAACTGTCATGCTCACACATGTGGCCCGACGGGTGTTCGTTACACCTATCAAGAACGTGAGAGAACAGAGCACACCCGACCCGTTATTGTGCACAACGGCGCACAGGACGACTTACTTCTCAATACTGGACAGATGCGCGATGCTCTCCATCTCCAGCCATTTCGAGTCAATTCACCGGTTCTAGACACTGACACTCTTATTATGGCCAGTGTTCTTCGTGAGTTTGACCAGAAGAAGGCAGCTGCGTCATCCAGTGACTCCGTGCCGTTTGGAAGAGGGAGAGGGGGTGCTGGCAGAGCCAGGGGAAGAGGACGAGGTAGCAGCGGGGCTGCTCCGGGTTCATCTGGTTTAAATCCAGGGCGGCTGGTCGCCGAAAGCATCACTGAATCACTGCCCGTGTCCTCATCCAGTCAGTAATAATAATATTGCATTCAATCTATGTTCGTCGGTGACTCGGCATCGGAAGGCCTGGGAAATCAGAGTTGAGTTGAAAGGGGCTGCTAAATGAACGATATCGGACATTATCACAGGGTAGTATCACATATATTCAGTGTCTTGCAATATTTGAGATGCCTGCCATATGACTGGCAGAAATTCTGCGGTGTTTGAAAGTGCGGGACGACCTCTTACTTGATCCGGCTGTTGTGTTCACTTGGACGGTGCAATAAATCTAAGGATTGTTCGGCGTGGTTTCTGACAGATATCAGCTCCAAGATCAACAGATTTTTGGGAAATATGTGGAGGAAAGAATGCAGGAGTCACTGCGAGGTTGTCCTATAATGACACGTGATCGTAGTTTCCCAACGCGAGCGCGTCAAGTCACTTGTTGACCGGACGCGCCAAAAGCTGCAAATCCTTTTCGGGATGTTTGCGCAATACCTTCCGGGGGAGACTTCAGCCAATGCTCCAGAAAAATCAAGTGTGTTTTAACAGCGAAATAATTTTATTAGAAACCATCCCCATGAACGGCAAGCCTGTATGAGACAGACGAACGAGATATCCAGATGATTAGTCATCACTGTTACATCATGAAAACACAGCACCTCTTCAGCGTTGGTAGTTCCCAGAAGGAGCTCACTTCAAGTAGGCTCACAGAACCAATTAAACATGTTCTCAAGGTCTCTAATGGGGAAAGAAACACTATAATTGTTGAAATATACTAAGCCGGCAACGGAATACGGTGATACTCGAGGAGAGATTCAAGTGCAGCGATCCGAGTAGACTGGTTATGAGTTTTGGACATATCGCACCACCATTCTCTCTTGCTTTCCATACTGCCGCAATTCTGAATCCCTGTCAGCTCGCATTGCGGCGATAACTCTGACTTCCGTAACAGAGAGACGGATATCCTCTGCCTTCAAGTCGGCATAGAAGGCAATGAAATCGGGGGTCGAGGGGCGCGAAGAGTGGGAGTAGGATGAATAATTGAAGCAATCATCCATGGGTTCATCCTCTGATGTGGATAAATTCAGATCCTGTGCGGCAGGCAAAAAAGGAAAAGACATACCTGAAATTCGCATGAAGGGCTTCTCTTCTATCAGTGGGGAAGGCTCGTCCTGAGAATGAGCGGAGGCCCCTTCAAAGGACTGTTAAAAGTGAAGGAAAAGGAGGGGGGAGAGCTTACAAATGACGTGCTCGCTGCAAGCAGTGTCCGATCCAGTGGAACCGAAAGACGCATCACCATTGGCGCTTGAGCCATCATTGAAAATGGGAGGAGGAGAGCCCGAGTTTTCTGAGGCAGGCCTGTGCTGCTGAACCAGGGTTTCTACAAACTGTGAATCGGTGACTTGACTGTCAAGAGCACCCCCATTGAATAAACTATAGGAGCATGAGCAAGCGAAGGGGTACGCCCGAAAAAAATCACTTGCCTGCAGTTTATATGGCTTGTCGAAAGGGCAGACGGTCTGGGCTCCCGGCTGCCAGGAGAGAAGCTGGGTGGAGATGGCGACGACGATTTGATGCTGAGGTGAGACATTGCCGTTTCGGAAGAGGGGTGAAAGTGGATTGGATTTTCGCTGGGCCATCATCAGTCTTATATACAGTCACGGGCTGGGGCGGTGCTGAATTAGGTCGTTGATATGCCTGAAAAATACGCGTCTCGACGCGTCGTGCTCACATGATTCATGCCCGAAACCTATATAAGAAATCAGGCCAAAACACGGTCTTCCCCAGTCCCCCCCCCTATCCACGTACCATGACATCAGACTTGCAGTTATCCTTTCACCATGCCATGACCAATCGCAACGACGGCCTGGCCTCCTTTATGCCGCTCGCTACCCCTGGCAGCGGTGTCGCGAACAACCTCGCAAACAACCAGCACCACGGCGGCGGCACGGATGTGTCCTTTACCGAGCCAAGCATCCCCCAGCTGGTCCTTAGCCCGCTCTTCGTCGACAACCTAGCAAAAGACTTCGGACTCACAGCCGTCCAACGCAATCACGTCCACACTTGCGCTCAGGTCAGTGTCCCTCAGTCCTGCTTGTCCCACCACAGCAGCTAATTCCATTGCATCTAGCTCGGGTCGGTCAATGAAGGGCTGACCAAGGCTGACCTATCGACGCGCCTGTTTATGTTGGCAGTATGCTACAGCGAATCAAACGAAATGAGACGTGCCGCAGAGCGAAACAATACCGAGAACCTCGCTCAGCTCTTGGAGGATTTACGTGTTCGTCTTGATGACGGCTACACATTCACCAGGGATCAAATGGTATGTCTTTTGTGTCCCAGTCAGAATGATCATGCTTACCAGATCTTCAGCGGAGTATTCGCAGCCAGGCTCAGGACAGCATTTACGAGCCCACCCGGACATCTTTTATGTCAATGCACAATGATGTCCTTGTGAGTTGCGGCATCCCCTGTTGCGTCTCACCTAACTGACCCGCACTATCAGCAAAAGCTCCGTGATAACAAGGGACCCACAAAGCTCAGCAACGTATTTGGCAATCCATCCAGAGAAAAGGCCCTGGCATCACTCGTGAAGAAGACCTGTTCCAGTGTGCGGAACTCACTTCGTCAAGATGTGGAGTGTCCGGATAGGGGTTCGGCGCCAGCTTCTGACTGTATATAACCCTAGATTCGCAACAGCATTTGCGGGGACACACCATCCACGTTGTCAACGTTCACGTACACTTCCGCGTCGAAGTTTAAACGTGGAGGTCCAGGACTTAGCTTGGACATCGGGTATACGATTCACAATGCGCACCTGGTACGTGCTTATTTTCCGCCGATTTCTTTTGCTGAAATCGAGGCCAAGCGTCGGTTTGCCATTGAGAATCCATCCATCATCGGAGTAGAAGATGTCGTCGAGGACGAAGACAGCAACGACGATCCGGGATCATCCCCGGCCCCAGCGAGCAAGAAGCGCAAACTCAATACGGCGGCTCACGCAGGCGGACGTATTCCGAAGGTAAAGACTTCTGGAGCCAAGTGGACGCGTTTTTTGCCACGAAGATCCACGAGTTTGGAAGTAAAAATCTCCAGAGCCGGGGTGGAAAGAGTGCGTCTTTGACAATTCCCGTTTAATCGGCGCTAAGGTCCGTGACAGGTACAACAGCGAGACAATTCGCCGCGACGAGCAGCGCTTCCCGAATGACAATCAACAGAGGGAGGCCAGCCCGGCAGTGTCTTCGAGCGAGAGTGCCAGTGGCAGCAATGCACCGAGAAATGGACCAGCGGCAGCCGCATCTAACCTATTCCAACTCCTTGCTTAGAAATGTATTTGAATCCTACCAATGAACCTTGATTTCTGCTTGCATGGTTTGGAGTGGAGAGACCGTGCATTCATTGGCATTTGACGCGTGCGCGAAGGCCGCATTTGGCTGTGTTTGGCTGCACATGACACACGTGACATAACTCGAACCATCCTCCTTCTTCCACCTTCGCCATCCGAGGCGTCCTATGTGCTCATCTCTGTGGCTTCAAGACTGAACTTCAAGACTGAAAATGTACTCAAGACTCCATATTCCCTTCACCTCAAGCTACTGCGCTCGGCCATCCACTGAAGACAGTGAAGCCAACGCTGAAGTCTCGACTTCAAAGATCCCTGGGCTCTGTTATCTGTTCCACGGCTCATCAAGTCTGTTCATGTCTGGTGTGTCTCCAAGACCTTAGTTCCATTCCTCGCCTAGGGCATTGCCTGCCACACCCCGCATCGATCTCACTCAATGCAAATCCCTTCCGTATTCCCTATGACCTCATGCTCATATCCGCAACCCGACGTAAGAAACGGACCTCCGATACCGCCAGCTGCTCCCATGGTGAGTGACTCGTAAGAGAGTCGTAACTGTCGTCTGACATTGTGGCGCAGATACAGTGGTCAGCAGGTGGTTAGGTGGGAATACGGCGCTGTGAGAAGGCGCTGGTAATGATGACAGATCGACTCATGGATGGTGGTGGATGCCAGGTGCGTCGTTATCAATCCTTGCAGCTCTTTTCACTGACTTGTCTTTCTTCTTCTTTTGCAGCCCAGCGGATTCGGACTCGACCCGAGCATGCTTTCGGATGTCCCTGCGCACCTCTGTGTTCTCCGCGCTCGCCGCTCGTGTGCATGAGTGCGGATGTGTGCCCCGCTCAGTGGTGTTGCGCCGATGTACCCAGAGGCTACGGGGGGCGAAAACGACGGCAAGGGCCGCCGGCTGGGCGGACCAGTGCGGAGCCGGAACACAAAGAATTGTATTATATAATATAATTCATTCATTAATTAAATTTTGGTTTATCTTGACTGGAGCATGGGCTGGTCTAAGGCGAGCTCACCCTGGGCTAATTCATAAACGATGGACCTTGGGTTCTCCTGGGCTAGTTTGATCTGAGGATCAGTGGCTGAGCCTCGGGTCAACCTCCCCAAACTTTGCATCAAAGTCGAATCTGCCATTTTCCACCCCAAGCTTAATCATATTCAACTGAGTGCAACTGGATCAACCTCCGCTCAAACTTAATAGCGGGACCTGCCCGTGTATATAAAGACATTTTCGCTTATACAAAGAGAGACTATCCGGTACGTTGTCCCTATCTCAGCCTGCTCTACTATGCGAGGCACTGGAAGAAGACTGAGGAGGAAACATCAGATTCTGGTGGGTGGAAGCAAAAATAATACTTACAAGGGTTCAGGTCCTGGCAAGTGGTCCCGGCGACACAGGTGCCGCTCCCAGTCCAGCCCTCCCCGCCACATTGAGCAAATTCAGGGATCGAGCCGGATCCGCCAGTGGGCGCCGAGGCGGTGGAACTAGTGGTCGTGGTGCCAGAACCGCCGGTCGCGCTGAAGGTGGAACCGATGGGTCCAGTTTTGATGTCCGAGAACACGACGAAGGCGTTGGGCTGTTGGGACTGGACGGTCTGCGGCAAATTATTCAGCGATTGAAGACACTGTAGAGTAAGTAACAGACGTTGGGGTCTCCGGAGGTGGCAGAGCAGGGACCGCGCGAGACACCGGGGGCGGTGGCGCTGGCGTTGAGTGGGTAGTTGCTGTCGAGCCAGAGCATGTCCGCCTCGTGGTCGTCCCAGAGACTCAGAGCGAGGACCATTCCCTTTTGGAGGGCGGCACCCATGGTCGCGAGTCCGCCGCGGGACTCGAAGCTGTTGGTGTCGCCGACCGCGGTCTTCTGCTGGTTGCAGAAGGTGTCGCTGATCGAGTTGACGGCCGGGGAGATGCCTGCGAGGTTGGTGTTCGAGTTCTGGATGACCTTGCCGTTCTGCACGTAGATGCGGCGGATCTCAGAAAGCGTGCCGGAGGAGGAGTTGTTGTTCTACGACGTGACGGGTCAACCATCGGCGCGAAACATTCGGTGCGAGGACAAACCGTGATGAACTGGGTAACGACCGTGAACGGTGAATTCGTGTCGACCGTCAAGCCGGGGCCAAGGAAGTTTTTATTGCCCATGCGCCACGAGTTGAAGTCGCATCCGTCCTTGTCGCACACACCGTCATAGCGTTGGTCGCCGTCGCCGCAGTCGATGCCGCTGCATTGGGTTTGACCGGTGACGGTGCAGGTGTGGGGGGTGTAGGCCGCGGCTTGGCTGTTGGCTAATTTAGTAGTCAGCGAATCGTGAACGCCTCAGGGTATAACTCAAATCTCACCCTCCCAGATATCCATCTCGTTGCAGCAAGTGCCGAACATTCCGGCGCCGGAGTTGGGGTCGTCGGCATCGGGAGTCCAGTCAATAACGTTGGCCTAGCATCCATTTTAGCACCCGTGGTTCGCTCCAGAGATATTAGACTTACCGCGCCGTTGATAAACTTCAAGTCATGGGGGCACTGGAAAAGGGGTTAGCATCTGTAGACCACAACATGTAAAACGCACACACCTGAGAATCGCAGTAACCAGTCCCTACTGCGCTCCAGCCTTGTTCGTGGGGAAGCGCGCCAGCCCGCCATCGGCGTCCATCTCCGAGAAGTAGAGGGCACCGTTGAGCCCACAGCCGAGGTTGGAGACGTCGACGGTGAAGGTGAACTCCTGGTTGAGCAGCGAGAACAGCTTGTATGGGTGTTGTCCGCCATCAGGTAGACACGGGAGCCGATGTTCGCGCCGGTGACAAATTTGAGCGTGAGCGCGTCGCCGGAGGTAGTAATGCCGTAGGTTCCAGCGTAGTCGGCACCGTCAATGGCGCAGTTGGCCACGCAAGTAGCCGGGTCGGGACAAAGTTCCGTGTTCCAAGTGTTGCCTTTGCGCGAAAAATAGAAAGTCAGGTACGGTGAATATTTGTCAAGAAGGGCGAACGTTACCTGTGTAGCAGTTCGTGGTGCTCGTGGTCTGGTGGGTCCAGCGCCAGTTGCTGTCAAGCACGACCGAAGTTTGCGCGGTCGTGCATGTCCCACCCGCGGTACAGGTTTGGGACGTCAGAACCGGGTGATTCTCCGCCATTTGGGTTCCAATTTGCTGGCCATAGGCAACGGCAAGCACGCACAACGAGACGAGAGCGGTGGTCGGAAACATGTTGATTTACCGGGCTGCATGATCCCAAGTGAGCGGGGTTGTACCGTCAATATAAATAAGAAGCATACGGTGATGGGCCAAGAGTTTATCGGCTCTGAGCGGACGCTTTATACGTTTTAGGCTACAGGAAGGATGATTAGCTAAATCCGGCAGCGAGGCGAGTTTTGGGAGCGTACAAGGCTGGGCGGACGCGCACAACAGAGGGTCGAGGACTGCTTTAACCCTGCGTTTTGCTGGACCGTTTTATACCGTAGCATATTTCCCTGAGACCGTCATATTGGTAACCTCGTGAGGCAATGGTTCAACAAATTCGAAAAAGGGGTATGGCCTTTGGGAACGACGGGGTTGAAAGGATATTTGTCGGAGCTATTTAGCTTCTTGGACGCATTTTCTTCGGCAATAAATCTCCACGAGGGCAAGCAACAGACCTAGGAACAACTGGTCGTGCCCTGAAGGGGTTTCGCTAGGTTCCTCGTTGGCTTAGAATGATCAGGCAGATGTCGTTAATCCCCGGAAAATAACGAGAGGGCGTAGTCATTGCCCCAGCTTTTCTAAGAATATATGGCAGGTCGGCAGCTGAATGGAAAGACGTGGAAACCAGAGACCTGAGAGAGAGACGTTGCAGCTGGTGGGAGGTGGCGTGACCAGTGTTTTTTTAGCTCTTGCGATGTGAACACGGGATATGATGGCGGTAAGGTGCTTTGTGCGTCCCGAGCTGCAGCGGGACATTCTTGAATCCTCCTCTCATGATTCCAGGGCATCGCAGCCAGTGAGCATTTCCCCGAAATTCCACGCATAAAGAATTAGCTCGCAGCAACTGACAAGGTTGACGGACTGCGGCACCATGGGCCAAAAAGAGTTGCGGCCCGGACCGCTAGCGACGTCAACTGAGACCAAGGCAGGAGAATAATGGCGGGAGATGCGAAAATATAAAGAGTGGGGTGCGGCGCGAAGTACGGTGGACGGTGCCTCTTGCTCGACGATTTTCGCAGTTTTAAGGAATAGCTGACGGAGGTGAGGTGTGTCCGAGTCAATTGGGTCTTCGGAAATCGAATTGAAAACGATCAGTAGTCTCACATGTTCCCAGCGCGTGCAGTGACGGTCCGGGTTAAATAATTGAGATTATTCTCATTCATGTGGATGGAAAGGGGGCAGCAGGCAGATCTGCTGAGCCAAAACTGTAGCATCCGACACATGGGGCAGTGATAGTGAGCGCAGGGGTGTACAGCGCTATCTCTCTATTTGATAGATTTCTGTGAGGATAAGATTCCACAGAATGGCGGGATAAAGGGCAGACTGGAAGGAAATGGATGAAGATTTCGGAGACGATTTCGTTCGGTAACATCAAGACCGGGAATCTGTAGGAGTTGAGCTGTTGTTTCAAGTGGCGAATAGAACGTTGCAGATCTGAAATCTGGGCCTCTGCATCTGCGGCGAGCACGAATCACGATCCGCTGCGAGGGCGGTCATGGCACCAGTGGCCCGCAGACTGTGAAAAGGCCTCGTTCAGGTAAAGCGCATGAGAGGTGGTCGCACTCAAATCGCATTAATCTCAGTCCCGTCCCGTTTTCGCAGGGGAGGCTAGGAAAGTCGCTGTGATTCTGTGTGAAAGGATCCACGATGTGGACCGTGGTGGTGTAAAAGATGACGTGAAGCGCGATCCGGATCAAACCGTTTTGAAACTCCGGTGGACCCCGGGCCAAGTTGAAATCTGAAACCGACATTTTAATGCTTCGCTGTGCCTGGAAATTCCTTCGACGGCGCTGGGATGCTACCAGCGCCGCCATCAGACTCGGAGTCTGCAATGGTAACTCAAGAGGTTCCTTCTTCAGTTGCTCCGTGGCCGCTTTTCATTTGCCCTCGCACGTCTTTTGCCATTGGAAGTTCTCACTCATGATCATCCTTCCAATACTTCTCGGGTTGGCGGTCGATATATACGTTGGTGGGGAACCATGTGCACTTCCCCCTTCCCAAGTCTTGTGCGTATATTAAAAATGCTCATTGACATATATCTGTTCTGCCAACTTTTCAACATTGCCGCACGATGAAAGTGGCTATCAGCTGCTAGTTCTAGATTTTCCGCGATTACCGTCTGAGAAGGGTAGCGGGGCCATCTATCCAGATTCTCTCCTTCTACTATAGTTTCCGCGTGTCGCATTACTGCTCGGGGGCCGATGCTGCTTTCACGTATTCTGTTCACTTCGGCCGTCAGTGTGTGGCCACTGACTATCGTTCCTCCATTATCGTATTTCGATCTTTCTGCGCTTAACACGAGTGCGGTGCGAAAGGGAATAATTTCTTTAACAACGGGCAGGCGAATTATTTCTCGGCGCCTCAGCGCAGGGCATTATTATCGGGCTTCCAAACGTCGTGATCGAGGCCCTCCCGTTCTCATGGCGACGGAAGCCACGGACCCCAGCAGGTTCTTCTAAAGTTTCGGAGCTCAAACCACCCACAGCCCTCTCCGAGCGTCGTTTTTCCGAATTCTCCGTATGGCGACTCTAAATCGACTGGCGCTCCCTCAGGGTGCGGTCTTTCTTCGGGATCATTTATGGGACGTTCAAAGGAACTTGAAGTTGCGAGACGTGGGCGCATCTGGTGGTTGTGCGGATAACCTTCTTTCGAGAGACGGAGAAATACGGTCCGCAACCGCGCCACCAACCAATGAGCATCTTGAACGATTTACAGCTCATCTTTCTTCCTTTCTCAAGTTTTGTACCGTGCATGAAACTTTGGCTTTCCTTTGAGATCGTCGACGCCCTATAAAATTATCAACATGCATTTGTGCCGGATATTGTGCCCATTGCCCAATACAGAACCGCATGATTCCTGTGTAACTGGAAATAATTCCTTTCGTTCGAGTTCCAGTGTTATTTCCATAGAACAGACGAATACGGGAGGGACCAGGGTTGAGACGAAGTTGTGCAAAATAATTGAGTCGATGCAGTTGTACACTATTGAAGTTTTGAAATGGGAATGCAAATCACGGCTCGTCCAAGCCCACAAAAGTCCCCATCATCCCGGCAGCGCCTCCTCCGCCCTCCGCGTCCTTCTGCGGCGCTGTTTCTCCTTCCGACTTCTCGGTGCTCTTGAGGAGCGCATCCACCGCTTCGCCCGTTTGGTGCGCGGCGACGGACGAGAGGCTGGCGGGCGGGACGTGCTGCTTCACGGCGCCAGCGATGGCGGACGCGAGATCCCGCGATGGCATGCCGAGCGCGTCAGCCAGCGCGTTGATTCTGTCTTCCACGGTCTCGCTCGTCTTCCCTTTCTTCCCCTTCGATTTCGGACGTTCCCCCTCGTCGAATTTCAGCTGTGGAGGGCGCTTTCCGAGCGCTAGGTTCCA